>KZ652959.1:102882-116079 GCA_001010745.2 Gerris buenoi
GAGGAGTTAAATTACCTGAGGAGTGAAGAGAAGAGTAAGAAGATGAGGTAGATGAGGAGAAGGAGCAGAGTTGAGTAAAGAGAACAGAGTGTGGACTCGAGGAGTTAAATTACCTGAGGAGTGAAGAGAAGAGTAAGAAGATGAGGTAGATGAGGAGAAGGAGCAGAGTTGAGTAAAGAGAACAGAGTGTGGACTCGAGGAGTTAAATTACCTGAGGAGTGAAGAGAAGAGTAAGAAGATGAGGTAGATGAGGAGAAGGAGCAGAGTTGAGTAAAGAGAACAGAGTGTGGACTCGAGGAGTTAAATTACCTGAGGAGTGAAGAGAAGAGTAAGAAGATGAGGTAGATGAGGAGAAGGAGCAGAGTTGAGTAAAGAGAACAGAGTGTGGACTCGAGGAGTTAAATTACCTGAGGAGTGAAGAGAAGAGTAAGAAGATGAGGTAGATGAGGAGAAGGAGCAGAGTTGAGTAAAGAGAACAGAGTGTGGACTCGAGGAGTTAAATTACCTGAGGAGTGAAGAGAAGAGTAAGAAGATGAGGTAGATGAGGAGAAGGAGCAGAGTTGAGTAAAGAGAACAGAGTGTGGACTCGAGGAGTTAAATTACCTGAGGAGTGAAGAGAAGAGTAAGAAGATGAGGTAGATGAGGAGAAGGAGCAGAGTTGAGTAAAGAGAACAGAGTGTGGACTCGAGGAGTTAAATTACCTGAGGAGTGAAGAGAAGAGTAAGAAGATGAGGTAGATGAGGAGAAGGAGCAGAGTTGAGTAAAGAGAACAGAGTGTGGACTCGAGGAGTTAAATTACCTGAGGAGTGAAGAGAAGAGTAAGAAGATGAGGTAGATGAGGAGAAGGAGCAGAGTTGAGTAAAGAGAACAGAGTGTGGACTCGAGGAGTTAAATTACCTGAGGAGTGAAGAGAAGAGTAAGAAGATGAGGTAGATGAGGAGAAGGAGCAGAGTTGAGTAAAGAGAACAGAGTGTGAACTCTGTCGAGTCTAATGGAAGCTCTAGACAAGGCGTGCACTAGTGTGTCTACTGTCTGCATGTACAACTTTTTCCACTGTTCTGTCTGCCGTCTCCCACTCCTCATGACTCCCTTTAACAGTGTTACCACCTGAACAGACAATTACTATTATTACAAGGGTGTCACTAGACACTTTATTAAAATTATTGCAGGGAAAAGCATAATACATGTATTTGTTTAGTAATAAATAAATATAATTTACAAAAATAAAAACTTAATACCAAATGAACCTCATCGATGCAATATTGAGTAATCGAGTAAATTTTTCAGTCCTCCGTTTCTATTTATAAATTTAATTTGCCTTTCTACATATTAATATATACTGTGAAACATTTAAGTAAAGCAACTCTATCAGATGATTTTTGATAAAGTAACACTGGTGAGAAGAAAGAGAAGAATAGTTACCTGAGGATACTCGGCTAGTTTAAGAAGCATGGCGAGAATAACTTCTCTCTGAGTGTCCAACTCCTTAGCATCACATGTTGTAGAGGGCGATACAAACACGTGCTCTACTAGAGGTGTCAGCGCTGGGATACCTGCCATACAGTCAAACATAACAAGTAATACAGACATATAAGATACAAACACGTGCTCTACTAGAGGTGTCAGCGCTGGGATACCTGCCATACAGTCAAACATAACAAGTAATACAGACATATAAGATACAAACACGTGCTCTACTAGAGGTGTCAGCGCTGGGATACCTGCCATACAGTCAAACATAACAAGTAATACAGACATATAAGATACAAACACGTGCTCTACTAGAGGTGTCAGCGCTGGGATACCTGCCATACAGTCAAACATAACAAGTAATACAGACATATAAGATACAAACACGTGCTCTACTAGAGGTGTCAGCGCTGGGATACCTGCCATACAGTCAAACATAACAAGTAATACAGACATATAAGATACAAACACGTGCTCTACTAGAGGTGTCAGCGCTGGGATACCTGCCATACAGTCAAACATAACAAGTAATACAGACATATAAGATACAAACACGTGCTCTACTAGAGGTGTCAGCGCTGGGATACCTGCCATACAGTCAAACATAACAAGTAATACAGACATATAAGATACAAACACGTGCTCTACTAGAGGTGTCAGCGCTGGGATACCTGCCATACAGTCAAACATAACAAGTAATACAGACATATAAGATACAAACACGTGCTCTACTAGAGGTGTCAGCGCTGGGATACCTGCCATACAGTCAAACATAACAAGTAATACAGACATATAAGATACAAACACGTGCTCTACTAGAGGTGTCAGCGCTGGGATACCTGCCATACAGTCAAACATAACAAGTAATACAGACATATAAGATACAAACACGTGCTCTACTAGAGGTGTCAGCGCTGGGATACCTGCCATACAGTCAAACATAACAAGTAATACAGACATATAAGATACAAACACGTGCTCTACTAGAGGTGTCAGCGCTGGGATACCTGCCATACAGTCANTATAGGGTATTCCTAAATATCATGTATATACAGGGTATTCCTAAATATCATGTATATATAGGGTATTCCTAAATATCATGTATATACAGGGTATTTTTTATTTTATTTTTTAAAAACTTTATTTCAAAAATTAAAAAACAACAGGAAAATATCCCAATATAGTTCTTTTTGACTCATGTTAGTTACAAATCATAAGTATATTCTAAACAATATATTTCAGAGAAAAGATGAAAAAACAAAAAATTAAAAATTAAAATAGTAATTGTTATAACACAGAGGTTCAGAGTCCAGGGGTTTAAATGATGCATACTTTCACTACATCACGATATATTATTTAGTATTTTTTTTTTTTTTTTTTTTGNAAACATAACAAGTAATACAGACATATAAGATACAAACACGTGCTCTACTAGAGGTGTCAGCGCTGGGATACCTGTCATACAGTCAAACTTAACAAGTAATACAGACATATAAGATACAAACACGTGCTCTACTAAAGGTGTCAGCGCTGGGATACCTGCCATACAGTCAAACTTAACAAGTAATGCAGACATATAAGCCGTGTACTGTGGTAGATTTTATTTGGAATTCGTAAGGCGCTGAGAAAGACTTTAGTTAACTCTAGTGCCATCTGTCGGTACTTTCTCTACTCTGAGAGCCTCCGTATTCATGCACCGTCTGATTAAAATGTTTGGCTTGAAAACAAAATTATTTAGGCATTTCATTTAATCGCTAGGCCTAACATAGCCATCGATTCCTAGCATAAGACCCGCACGGGGTGAAGGCTAGTTATCAATAATAATACTACTACTACAATACGATACAGGGATTAATACTCCGCTCTAACGTCGAAGCTGATATGTGAGGGAGTACTTAAAATCGAGATAATAGTTATTATATTAGTAAAAGCCGTATATTTTGGAGGTAACTTACAATGAGTGAGAGGGTCCTGGCCGCAAGCCATGAGTCCGTCACACAGCTGAATGACTCTGGGTATACTGATGACCGGTTTAGAATGATTCTTCTCATTAGAGAGGTGAGAGAGGAAATGAAAGATCTCAGGTATCAGCAGCTCGGCATTCCTGCGTAACAGAATCAAATATCTCTTGTTAACTGAGTCTCTGTCTTCTCACAGTATCGACTATACCTCCAACACTCCGTCCAGCCTGGGTCCTTATAAAACAACCAAAACTAAAATACAGTAGAACCTTTGTTAGCTGTAGACTAATCAAAGAGATGGTTAAGCAAACAAGTGCAACACTGAGTAATGTGACGACGCATTACGGCGGAGATACACATGCTTGTAGCTTGAACAAATACAAGCTACTTGCATGCATGTAGCTGGCAAGCGAGCAGATAAAAACTTGATAAAAATCCTCGGCATGCCAGTTACTGGCAAACACCCTCTTTTAGCATGCGAGCTACTTCCCTGATTTGTCGGCATGTGTATCTTCGCCTTGAGAAAAAAATACAGGTGGTGTCACGGGACTCCCGCATTTTCATTAAATCGGTCGTCTTTTACTCATTTTATCGTGTTGAGGCGATTTTGTTAGCGGTCGTTTTAGTTGGATTCACTCCCGGGCTCTGCTGAAACGTGCCATAAGAAACATCGTTCTGACAAAATATAACCAGATATAAATATAACCAGATATAAATGGACGGACCTAAAGAAACAAAAACATACTCTACTCTATGTTAAGGTTAGTAGAGTAATGTCCCTGGTTCGGTTCAAAATATAACCAGATATAAATGGACGGACCTAAAGAAACAAAAACATACTCTACTCTATGTTAAGGTTAGTAGAGTAATGTCCCTGGTTCGGTTCAAAATATAACCAGATATAAATGGACCTAAAGAAACAAAAACATACTCTACACTATGTTAAGGTTAGTAGAGTAATGTCCCTGGTTCGGTTCCCCGAGGGATCACAATGTGTTTTTGTCAAAGTTACATTTGTTTCTGGCAACTTTGCCCTACTATAAGGTAATTTGCATGAATTATTTACAAATTTGAGATCTATCTATGAGAGGGGGACTTTTGGGTGAAATTTTGGCGCTAAAAGCGCAATATCGGTGGTAAAAAGCACAATAGTCATAAAAACTCGTATACGTATTTACAGGGTGTCCCAGCTAATATGGAACGGTGAAATACCTCCAGAACCATGATAGATAGAAAGATTTCAGGGTTCGATAATGGATATAAATAATTAATAGCCATTGTCGACCCTGAAAACTGCATCTTTCTATCTATCATGGTTCCGCAGATATTTTGCTGTTCCATATTAGCTGGGGCACCCCGTATATTTGTAATCTACTCTTTAGTAGCTTTCATTTGATACCCATCTCGAAATTTAAAAAAAAAAATTGTCTCACTGTCTCTGTGCGCACACAAAATTCGCAATTTAAAAAAAAAAAAATCGGGTAAGAGGTACCTCGGAACTTTTCCTCACTTCAGAGGCCAAGACTTCAGACCAAATACTGACCAGGTACTGACCAAGGTAGGACCAAGTACTGACCAAGGTAGGACCAAGTACTGACCACTTGGACGTGGTCAGTACTTGGATGGGTGACCGTTCTAAACTAACAAAATACCTTGGGCGCTACGATGATAACACATATACACATCAAACATACATACATACAGACGTGATGCTGAAAACCACTCAGGGGGTCTTAAAAACACCCAAAACGGATAATTCCGTTGAAATCTCGAAAAATCTTTTTTTTTGGTGAAAATAATACTTTTCCTACTATTAGTAGTAAGGAAAAGTAATAATAAAACCTACTTTTACTAAAATACGAAATTATGTAACAATAAAGATATATGTATTAATTATACTGTTTTAATTATTATTTACAGACAGCGCCAACTTCTAGACGGATAAGGTGCGCAATGGAAAGTAATAATAATAGTCTGTTTAAATTGAGTTAATTGATTAATGTGGGCATAACAAGATGAGGTTAGATTTAATGAAGATGTCTAGATGGAATTTGCTGTAGCGTTGGCACACGAGGCAGACAAGTATTCTACGGAGAGGTCCTCTTTTGTTTCCAAAAGAGTTACAATCAAGTTACAAATGTTACTGAGTGAGGATAAAAAATAATCTGGAGCAAACTCTCCCTGATGTGAGGAGTTGAGCGCTCGATGGGTAAGTTGCAAGTTAAATAATAACCAACAGCTCTAACTCACTGCACCTCGTTCATCAGGTAAATAAATAATACGGATAAAGGAAAGTGAAGCGACTCACTGTATCTGTCCAGTTTCAAGGAAGTCAAACTGTTTGAGAACAAACTTGAAGAATATCTGTTCCGAGTCAAGTAGACAATAGTTGACCTTCAGCAGAACCAGCTGCATCAGCAGCTTCAATACTTCCACCTGCAGCAGCACGTTACTTGTAACAGTGTACTCCTGACAACAAACAACATCACATCACATGTAATGCAAGTACATGTAACACCACTCACATGTAATGCAAGTACATGTAACACCACTCACATGTAATGCAAGTACATGTAACACCACTCACATGTAATGCAAGTACATGTAACACCACTCACATGTAATGCAAGTACATGTAACACCACTCACATGTAATGCAAGTACATGTAACACCACTCACATGTAATGCAAGTACATGTAACACCACTCACATGTAATGCAAGTACATGTAACACCACTCACATGTAATGCAAGTACATGTAACACCACTCACATGTAATGCAAGTACATGTAACACCACTCACATGTAATGCAAGTACATGTAACACCACTCACATGTAATGCAAGTACATGTAACACCACTCACATGTAATGCAAGTACATGTAACACCACTCACATGTAATGCAAGTACATGTAACACCACTCACATGTAATGCAAGTACATGTAACACCACTCACATGTAATGCAAGTACATGTAACACCACTCACATGTAATGCAAGTACATGTAACACCACTCACATGTAATGCAAGTACATGTAACACCACTCACATGTAATGCAAGTACATGTAACACCACTCACATGTAATGCAAGTACATGTAACACCACTCACATGTAATGCAAGTACATGTAACACCACTCACATGTAATGCAAGTACATGTAACACCACTCACATGTAATGCAAGTACATGTAACACCACTCACATGTAATGCAAGTACATGTAACACCACTCACATGTAATGCAAGTACATGTAACACCACTCACATGTAATGCAAGTACATGTAACACCACTCACATGTAATGCAAGTACATGTAACACCACTCACATGTAATGCAAGTACATGTAACACCACTCACATGTAATGCAAGTACATGTAACACCACTCACATGTAATGCAAGTACATGTAACACCACTCACATGTAATGCAAGTACATGTAACACCACTCACATGTAATGCAAGTACATGTAACACCACTCACATGTAATGCAAGTACATGTAACACCACTCACATGTAATGCAAGTACATGTAACACCACTCACATGTAATGCAAGTACATGTAACACCACTCACATGTAATGCAAGTACATGTAACACCACTCACATGTAATGCAAGTACATGTAACACCACTCACATGTAATGCAAGTACATGTAACACCACTCACATGTAATGCAAGTACATGTAACACCACTCACATGTAATGCAAGTACATGTAACACCACTCACATGTAATGCAAGTACATGTAACACCACTCACATGTAATGCAAGTACATGTAACACCACTCACATGTAATGCAAGTACATGTAACACCACTCACATGTAATGCAAGTACATGTAACACCACTCACATGTAATGCAAGTACATGTAACACCACTCACATGTAATGCAAGTACATGTAACACCACTCACATGTAATGCAAGTACATGTAACACCACTCACATGTAATGCAAGTACATGTAACACCACTCACATGTAATGCAAGTACATGTAACACCACTCACATGTAATGCAAGTACATGTAACACCACTCACATGTAATGCAAGTACATGTAACACCACTCACATGTAATGCAAGTACATGTAACACCACTCACATGTAATGCAAGTACATGTAACACCACTCACATGTAATGCAAGTACATGTAACACCACTCACATGTAATGCAAGTACATGTAACACCACTCACATGTAATGCAAGTACATGTAACACCACTCACATGTAATGCAAGTACATGTAACACCACTCACATGTAATGCAAGTACATGTAACACCACTCACATGTAATGCAAGTACATGTAACACCACTCACATGTAATGCAAGTACATGTAACACCACTCACATGTAATGCAAGTACATGTAACACCACTCACATGTAATGCAAGTACATGTAACACCACTCACATGTAATGCAAGTACATGTAACACCACTCACATGTAATGCAAGTACATGTAACACCACTCACATGTAATGCAAGTACATGTAACACCACTCACATGTAATGCAAGTACATGTAACACCACTCACATGTAATGCAAGTACATGTAACACCACTCACATGTAATGCAAGTACATGTAACACCACTCACATGTAATGCAAGTACATGTAACACCACTCACATGTAATGCAAGTACATGTAACACCACTCACATGTAATGCAAGTACATGTAACACCACTCACATGTAATGCAAGTACATGTAACACCACTCACATGTAATGCAAGTACATGTAACACCACTCACATGTAATGCAAGTACATGTAACACCACTCACATGTAATGCAAGTACATGTAACACCACTCACATGTAATGCAAGTACATGTAACACCACTCACATGTAATGCAAGTACATGTTACACCACTCACATGTAATGGGTTAGCATGTCGCTGTAATAAAGCCTTTAACTTACTTACGCAAACGGTTAGAGAAAAATATTTACTATTAAGATATTTGAGTGATACTTACTTTGAGCGCCTGTATGACGATGGGTTCAAAGAGTTTGATGTGCACGGCGAGGGCCGTCCTGTCCAGGGTGATCGCCGCACTCTGTCTCCCCTCATCACCACTCTCCTTCTCACCGGCCCTTCAATCCACGTAATCACATTTCACTTTCAACATCAAGTTTTTTCCCCAAATTTGAAGGTAAAATTTATTTTGTCCGAATCAGCCCGGTAGTTCAGGCTCCACGAGTCTGCACAGATGCCAGACAGACATTTTTTAAAAAACCCGCTTTTTTTTTACTCAAAACGTGTAAATCCAACAAAATCTCGAACTCGAATTTCCACACCATTACGATACTTTCTAATTTTATGAAAAAGTAAAAATTGTAAACAAACCAGTTCAGAGTTAAAGATATATAATACACTGTAGGATGTATCCCGAACCCCCCCAAGGGTAGGGAATTCCTTACGATGTGATTATACCCACTCATTTTTAGAATTAATTTGAGTATATTCTGTTTAGTAATATGTACCGTAAAACTACTGCTAAGTTAGACGATTACAGAATTGGGAAATCGTATGTTTCCTCACCGGTAGCGATAACCCGGATCTTGATTAGAAAATGTAAATAAAATAAAATAATATTATATAAATATAATAAAAATAAAATAATATTTTGTTTGAAGTTTGAAGAGTTAAGCGGTTGTCTAGGTGCTTTCAGGCTAGCAGGGATATAGAGAGAAGAGTTACTCACGGAGGTGGTTGGTTGGACTCGAGTAGTGAGGTGAGATGTCTGAGTGGGTTCCCAAGTAGGATGTCAAACACACCAGCAGACGCTGTGTCTGCACTCTCCTCTACAGCTTCCTTCACGTCCTTCCCAACAAACAGGCACCGCAGCAACTGAAACAACAATACACCTGGCTAAGTCTCAATATAGACTCAACAAGTACACCTGGCTAAGTCTCAATATAGACTCAACAAATACACCTGGCTAAGTCTCAATATAGACTCAACAAATANAAAAAAAAAAATCGGGTAAGAGGTACCTCGGAACTTTTCCTCACTTCAGAGGCCAAGACTTCAGACCAAATACTGACCAGGTACTGACCAAGGTAGGACCAAGTACTGACCAAGGTAGGACCAAGTACTGACCACTTGGACGTGGTCAGTACTTGGATGGGTGACCGTTCTAAACTAACAAAATACCTTGGGCGCTACGATGATAACACATATACACATCAAACATACATACATACAGACGTGATGCTAAAAACCACTCAGGGGGTCTTAAAAACACCCAAAACGGATAATTCCGTTGAAATCTCGAAAAATCTTTTTTTTTGGTGAAAATAATACTTTTCCTACTATTAGTAGTAAGGAAAAGTAATAATATAACCTACTTTTACTAAAATACGAAATTATGTAACAATAAAGATATATGTATTAATTATACTGTTTTAATTATTATTTACAGACAGCGCCAACTTCTAGACGGATAAGGTGCGCAATGGAAAGTAATAATAATAGTCTGTTTAAATTGAGTTAATTGATTAATGTGGGCATAACAAGATGAGGTTAGATTTAATGAAGATGTCTAGATGGAATTTGCTGTAGCGTTGGCACACGAGGCAGACAAGTATTCTACGGAGAGGTCCTCTTTTGTTTCCAAAAGAGTTACAATCAAGTTACAAATGTTACTGAGTGAGGATAAAAAATAATCTGGAGCAAACTCTCCCTGATGTGAGGAGTTGAGCGCTCGATGGGTAAGTTGCAAGTTAAATAATAACCAACAGCTCTAACTCACTGCACCTCGTTCATCAGGTAAATAAATAATACGGATAAAGGAAAGTGAAGCGACTCACTGTATCTGTCCAGTTTCAAGGAAGTCAAACTGTTTGAGAACAAACTTGAAGAATATCTGTTCCGAGTCAAGTAGACAATAGTTGACCTTCAGCAGAACCAGCTGCATCAGCAGCTTCAATACTTCCACCTGCAGCAGCACGTTACTTGTAACAGTGTACTCCTGACAACAAACAACATCACATCACATGTAATGCAAGTACATGTAACACCACTCACATGTAATGCAAGTACATGTAACACCACTCACATGTAATGCAAGTACATGTAACACCACTCACATGTAATGCAAGTACATGTAACACCACTCACATGTAATGCAAGTACATGTAACACCACTCACATGTAATGCAAGTACATGTAACACCACTCACATGTAATGCAAGTACATGTAACACCACTCACATGTAATGCAAGTACATGTAACACCACTCACATGTAATGCAAGTACATGTAACACCACTCACATGTAATGCAAGTACATGTAACACCACTCACATGTAATGCAAGTACATGTAACACCACTCACATGTAATGCAAGTACATGTAACACCACTCACATGTAATGCAAGTACATGTAACACCACTCACATGTAATGCAAGTACATGTAACACCACTCACATGTAATGCAAGTACATGTAACACCACTCACATGTAATGCAAGTACATGTAACACCACTCACATGTAATGCAAGTACATGTAACACCACTCACATGTAATGCAAGTACATGTAACACCACTCACATGTAATGCAAGTACATGTAACACCACTCACATGTAATGCAAGTACATGTAACACCACTCACATGTAATGCAAGTACATGTAACACCACTCACATGTAATGCAAGTACATGTAACACCACTCACATGTAATGCAAGTACATGTAACACCACTCACATGTAATGCAAGTACATGTAACACCACTCACATGTAATGCAAGTACATGTAACACCACTCACATGTAATGCAAGTACATGTAACACCACTCACATGTAATGCAAGTACATGTAACACCACTCACATGTAATGCAAGTACATGTAACACCACTCACATGTAATGCAAGTACATGTAACACCACTCACATGTAATGCAAGTACATGTAACACCACTCACATGTAATGCAAGTACATGTAACACCACTCACATGTAATGCAAGTACATGTAACACCACTCACATGTAATGCAAGTACATGTAACACCACTCACATGTAATGCAAGTACATGTAACACCACTCACATGTAATGCAAGTACATGTAACACCACTCACATGTAATGCAAGTACATGTAACACCACTCACATGTAATGCAAGTACATGTAACACCACTCACATGTAATGCAAGTACATGTAACACCACTCACATGTAATGCAAGTACATGTAACACCACTCACATGTAATGCAAGTACATGTAACACCACTCACATGTAATGCAAGTACATGTAACACCACTCACATGTAATGCAAGTACATGTAACACCACTCACATGTAATGCAAGTACATGTAACACCACTCACATGTAATGCAAGTACATGTAACACCACTCACATGTAATGCAAGTACATGTAACACCACTCACATGTAATGCAAGTACATGTAACACCACTCACATGTAATGCAAGTACATGTAACACCACTCACATGTAATGCAAGTACATGTAACACCACTCACATGTAATGCAAGTACATGTAACACCACTCACATGTAATGCAAGTACATGTAACACCACTCACATGTAATGCAAGTACATGTAACACCACTCACATGTAATGCAAGTACATGTAACACCACTCACATGTAANTAGTTCGTCCGTCCGTCGCATCTTGGAGTATATCTCCCGACCTACTGAAGCTATAGACTTGAAATTTGGTATATAGGTTAAACTTTTTTGCCCAAAAACAGAAAACCTATTGCGAACTTTAACACTCCAAATTTCTGCGATCTGGGATCGATTGCGAATAGATCGCAATATTTTATATTTTTTGTAATTTTCAAGTTGGGTATCATTTCAAAGTTATAGAAATGTGGATTACAAATATGTATTGCGTTTCCAAAATGGCAGCCGTTTTACCCCTCAAAAAATCAAAACAAACCCAAAATGTACTCCCCTACACTTCCCCATTAGGATAGGTCCTAAAATAAGGCAAAAATAAATAAAAATATATCTCTCTGGTCCAATGATATTTCCGGGAGTTGATATAAAATAGTCAAATTTTAAAAAATGTTGGGGCCCTTAACTAGGACGCTCCAAAATTTTTATGTTTTGAAAAATCGATGTTGGGCATCATTTTAAAGGTATTGAAATTTGGTTCACAAAAATGTATCGTGTTTCCAAACTGCGGCCATTTTAACCCTATCCTAAAAGAATTTTATAAGTGCATACCCAAGATAGTAAAGGATAATATATGAAAAATAAATAATAATAACTAGGGGGCTCTGCCCCCTACTCACTTCGCTTGTCAACCCCCCAAAAGTGGCTGCTGCCTAGTATAGAGTATTAGAATTATTTTGTCTATTTACTATGAGAACTGGGGACCATTTTAAAAGTTTAAGCCCGCTTTAATAGTTTTTGCACTTAATAAGAATAAAGATGTTACCTCGGAACAAAATATCCACTTAGGACCGGGGACCGTGCGCCCATGGCACTCAAAAGGAAAAGCATTTTTTTTTTTTTTTTTTTTTTTTTTTTTAAATGTGCTGGAAAAATGAAGAAACAATTCCATTTTTAGGTAGGTATATTATTAAAAGTATGATAATTATGGTTCAGTTATCCAATTATCAACATACTATAAAGCCGCATGGCTAACTGACTGACATTAATGTTTACCCACTTCCAGAAGAGCTAGAGACTTGCGGTTTGCGCCATTCGACGCGCAATGTCCCTATTGTGAACCAAAATAATTATAAAAATTTTACTTTTCCCCCTCATCTAAATAATTAAGTT
>KZ652960.1:35440-55382 GCA_001010745.2 Gerris buenoi
GAGATCGGCCATGGCCCGCCAATTATGGTGGACAGTATGATTTTCGTGATCCTGAGTACAGAATTAGTTAGTAGACCAAAAATCAAGTCGATGTTATTGTCACACTTGATAGGTTAGCTATTCAAATAATACTAAAAATCAACGTTGTCACCTGTCAAGGGATAAACTAACATCAACTTGATATTCAGTCTACTAACTAATTCTGTACAGAGGATCATGAAAATCACATTGTCCACCATCCTTGGTGAGACATGGCCGCTCTCCGCCGGTTTATTTTTTTCAAACGCCTATTGCCATGCTATGTCCCGCAGACGAACTTAGCCGACCACATATTCTTAAAAGGCGCTAAATGGTTGACTTGTATACAAAATTCTAGCTTGATGTTAGTCAGACACTTTTTTGCACGCTATCTCCTGGACTATAAAGTGTGTGCACCAAATAGCACACACAGACTCATTATAATCGCAACGTCAGCACTAATTCACATTATACTATATAAGCCAGCCGCAACCAGAGCTGAGCGCACTTCATTATTATATTTTACTATTTCAATTATTATTTTTACACTTCATGCATCATTTTTTTGACATTTGTGTGTTTATTAATTATACATCTTAAATATCTGTAAGTGCAGTGTTATCTCCACAACAGAGATAAATTTTGATAAATTTCAGTGTCATGATGGCTTGTGTCAAGCAGTTTCACGGCATTAAGATTCGCGACATTAATGCCACTGTGTGAACGACGCTTTAGGCTAAATTGATACTGTTATTTAAATAAAAGCAAAACAATTTTGACACATCTAGAAAAGGGGGGAAAATTAAATAGATTAGACAATTAATAACAACCAAATCATAAGTAAAGTACGCAATAAGACGTGAGAAAGCTGTGTGGCACACTAATTGGCAGGCTATTTGCTAAAATTTTAAAAAGAGAAAGTAAAAATGAACTTTACATAAATAAATTACTTGACCCAGTAAGGTAATCATTTCTTTTAACCGACTAAAGTTTCATGGAATAACAAAGCAATTGCTTTCACCCAGATCTATATAGGGAAATGGGGAAAAAAACATTTTTATTTCCTTGAAGTGCCAAGTTTTTTTCCTTGTTTCAGTTCAATTCTAAAGTTTTATCAGATGGATCGAGGGTGAAACTTAATGCTTCTTTTATTTGCTATATTATCCTCTTTTCCAAACGGTTGCTCTGGGGAATAAGTAAAGAATTATTGTTGAGAAAACAATAATTTCCGTCGAGAGTTTCTATTCTCAGTTTGAATTTTATAGAAGTTTTCTTTAAAAAAAAAAAAGCTGAGAAATAAGAAGGACTGGAAAGGGGAGTCAAAGTGTTCTGATTTGATTCTATTAGTCAACAATGATTTCTCTGGGTGTAGAGATCTCGTAACAAGAACGAGAGGCCACATCTTGAATCACTTCAATCTTCTTTCCATTGCGCATCCACCTCTTAGAAATCCACTACAATTCATTCATCTTATTTATTCCTTCCTATTCCTAGACCAAAATCCTAACCGAAATGAATAACAAGTATAGAAATAGAACCGCGTCTGTGTATACACTTAAAACTCTCTTTCTATTGCTACCAGGATTACCGAAGATAACGGAAGCTATGATCGATCTAATGAACGATTTTTTTATGGTTCCGACTTCAAAAAATGCAAGACAGAAAACCGTTTTAGATATCAAGGAACAATTTTGGCGCCGTGTTTGTTGGTCGGTCGATCTGTCTGTTGGTCTGTGTCTATCTCTCGCTCAAATTCTGCGAACCAACATAACTTAAAAACTATTTGTTCGATTTTAATGTTTTATTTTTATCATAAAATATGTCGGAATTTAATGAGACTTCCAAATATTTAGTAAATTCAATTTGTTATTCTTAATATTTAAGATAAAGCGAAACTAAAAGAAATTTTGAATGAATACTATTGTTGAGTAATAGAAAACTATATATAAAATATATATTTTCTTTGGGCCTTAAGGGGTTAAATAACTTAAGCTTCTTCCTCCTTTTCTTTAGAATAAAACAGCTATATTTCGCCCTAACTAAGAGCTTCTTCAGGCCATAACATTACAAATCAAAAATATTTTTGTAGGTATACATTTTTTAGTTAATATAAATGCAATGGAGAATGCAATTCGTTTGTTGTTTAATTTTTCTTATCAACCTTAACTTTTAGATTTTAAATAAATTAATGTTAGTCTCTCCCTGTGAGTCATTCAGGGAGGATTCGCTTTGACAGTGTTTTATTTTAATTTAATTTTATGACTCAATCCATAATATGGAATTATTGTGTGTGTATTGGAATGACAAGGTTTTTTTTTAACTGATGAAAATTGTTCTTTAATTCTTAATAAGGATATGTCTTAGAAAATATTATCAGATATTTAATTTTGATTGTTATGTTAATATGTTAAATTATTTATATTGATATCCAAAAGAACTGTATTTTAAACTATATTTATTCTCCATTGCATTTATATTAAGCTCTTAGTTAGGGCGAAATATGGCTGTTTTATTCTAAAGAAAAGGAGGAAGAAGCTTAAGTTATTTAACCCTTTAAGGCCCAAAGAAAATATATTCTATATACATATAGTTTTCTATTACTCATCAATATAAAAAAGGGTTCACTATCAAGAAAAAAGAAAAAAGAAAAATTATAAAATACTATTGTTAATGCTCGTCTGTTTTCATTTTTAGTACAAATAGCTGTGATTAGAAAATGACCTTATAAAGAAAGTAAATGAAAAACAGCTAGTTTTGATTGCATTTAATTACCTAAAATATTCGTCAAGAACAAATCATTTATACAATTTGTAGCCCATATACTAATATAATAAGGAAAAACAAAATTGATTTTTGTATACTTGCCATATAAACTATTGGTCAAAATGTATCAATAATAAATTGTACGCACTTAAGTAAAGGCAATGATTCCGACCCTCGGTAATTAGTTATATTTTTCACTTTTTTTGTGCCTAAAGTTTAACAACTTGAATGTTTTGATTTGTTACTTTTCCTCACTACTAATAGTAGGAAAAGTATTGTTTTCACCAAAAAAATTTTTTTCGAGATTTCAACGGAATTATCCGTTTTAGGTGTTTTTAAGACCTCCTGAGTGGTTTTCAGCATGACGTATGTATGTGTGTATGTGTGTATATGTGTATGTGTGTATGTGTGTTATCATCGTAGCGCCCAAGGTATTTAACCTAGAGAGTTGAAACTTGACAGAAAAATCAGTCCTTATCTGAAGTGATCAGGTAAAATCAAACTTTTTCCGCCACCTTGAACCCAGTTTGCTGAGTCAGCAAAATTTTTAAAAAATCGTAATAATTCGAAAATGCTCCTGATCAAGTTGAAATTTGGCACGAATTGTGTCATACCTCTTTGTATGACAAATAAGCCCACCAAATTTCATTTTGATATTAGCCGCCATTTTGAAGTTATCAATTTTTGAATTTTTAAACTTTGACGGTTAATGATACCGAAAGTATACATAGGATTTTGAGATATAGCATATCGTTGGAACCGGCAAAAATTAAGGAACAAATATGAAAAACCCCCATGTAATTCCATTAATTAGTTTAAAAGTTATAAGCGAATGTATTTATTTTATTAGTGCGATGATTTTGATGACGTCAAAATTTGTTTACATCTGTCAAAATACCGCCAAATTCAAATAATTAAATAAAATATAGGTATTAAAAATAAGGGGTTTTTTTAAGCATGATAATAAATCAGTTAGTTTAGAACGGTCACCCATCCAAGTACTGCCCACGTCCAATGCTGATGCTTCCTCCTGCTGCGAAGCAGCAGGAGAGGCCATTGCAGTGGCCTCTGAAGTGAGAAAAAGTTCCGAGGTACCCCGTACCCGATTTTTTTCTCTTGTAAATCAATATTGAGCATTTGAGCATATTGCTTTTATTTTCTTTGTTTTGAGTAAATCTCTTACGGTCGTTAAGATTTACTTTTGTGTAGTTAATATTTTTTATTGCCTCTTTGAAGGCTTTTAAAAGCATTCTTGTAAATCCTTTTTATGCTTTTAATCCTTCCAGCGTTTGATTTACTATCATCTATTATAAAAGGACTCCCATTAAACTGTATCCTTGGTGGAAAAGCCAATGAGAGAGCCGATGTAATACCGTATTGCCGTATTGTCTCTTTAAGAGTGTGGACATTACATGTTGTTTTGCTACTCAAAAGTACCCTTAGATACGCCCACTATTTTTTTCACTTAAAGGGAGCAATCCTGAATATCCAAAATCTAGAATTATTTTAGATGTAAATATAAAGATAAGGAAAAAGCAGACTTTAAATCACCACAAAATATTAAACTTTATATAATTCCAATAAAAGAGCATACATAATAATAAATTATTCAAGTAACCTCAATATACCGCTAATTCCGGTTCGATCCCCCAGGAGGTCACAATGTTTTTTATAGGTAATAACGACAAGGTAAATTAATTTTTTCAGGAAATTTTCATCCCCTCACAATTAGCATGAATTATTTCAAAATATTAGGACCACCCGTTATATAGTGGAGAACATTTTTCTGGGGTATATTTGAACTTATTTAAGCAATAAAGAATGCAACATTTAATAAATCATATATATATTTGTAACCTACAATTCAGCAGCTTTCATTTGATACACTACTACTTAAAAATTAAAGAAAATAATATAAATTTTTGAGTTTACCACATTTTTGCGAATTTTGCATGCGCATATTTAATTTGTAACTTTTGTATATTTTTCCTGTGGTTGGTTCAAAAAGATGCACCAGTGTTTCAAATTTTAGTTCTTTAGCTTAAATGGTTCGGGCGCTGTGAACCTAAGAGCGACGGACAGTCGCACATATCACCCTCGGCATAAGTGTTTCGAGAAGTATCTCTACGAAACCCTAAAAAAGTTAGTGAGTCAATTACAAGTAGAGGAGTGTCGATAACAGTTCAAAATAACATGTTATTAAACGTAACAATTGAATGAAAAAGATCAATAATTATCTAATAACTGTTTTATTATAACAAATCATATCATATTATGTTATTTCATAACAGGACAGAATCAATAACATCTGATGTAACTTCAATGTAATTTCAATTTTTTGAAAATTCTTGATGTAATTTCAATGAACTTTTAATGTTAAATATTATATTATAAAACTTTGCCTCTCCTACTATATTATTGTTCTCGTTTTGTTAATGTCATACTGATACTATTCTATTCTCTTATTCCGTTCTTCATCCCCTTTTCTGGTATTTCCATATAAGTTAAAACAATTTTACTATAAACGGCAATTATTTCACTTTTGTTGGGTAGAGCTCGGTTTTAACTAAAGAAGCCTTATTCCATTTTCCTATCACCCTGATTTTTTGGCCTTTTCCTATAACAACTTTGATTATATGTATATTTAACCTCTCTACAGGACTTCATATATCACCGCAACTATTTTCGACTAATTTAATTTATTGTTAATAAACGAGTCTCAACGAGTCTAAATACTTCTTACTAAATACTTCAAACGAGTCTAATAAATTAGACCAATGTGAAGTTAAATTAGATAGAGTAAGTAACTTTATGTTTCATTTCTTTTTGCTTGCCGAGCGTCGACATCAAGTCGACATGTTACTTATAATAGCATGTCAATGGAACATGTTATAACCCAATAACAAAATAGTGATAACATGTTACGCCAAGTTCAGTTATCACTCACAACGTAACAATCTGTTAAAAAAAAAAAACTTGAAGAGGGGGTAAGGCTGGTGGGGATGCCTTCATCTATGATGTGAGTAGTTAGTAGGCTTGGAGAGGGTAGTGGTAGTTTGTTCGGGCCTCGATAAAGGGTCTCTCTACATAGTTTCGATATCGTTCATATTATTACGAGAGTTGTAACTGGATTATATCATCTTAGATAAATAAGTACCTATCTGCTTTTAGGGGTTATACTTTTTATTTTTGTCTATTCCTCTTCTAATGTTAATAGATTTTGAATAAACCTAGTTTATACTCTATGATTTACTTAAAACAAAATATTTTTCAGTGTGAGTTAAAATTAGAGTAAAAGTAAGAACTATATTAATAATTAATATAAAAATACCATTATAAAAAATTGGTATTATTTTCAACATTTTTTTTTTTTTTTTTTTCTGTATTTTCACCTAAATTGTTTCCATGTGCAACATTTGGGGAAGATTGAAAGACGGGAAGTGGTTAAAATTGGGGTAATAGGTGTGCGATGAAACTTAAATACCAATAATATAAGACCAGTAAAAAGGTATAAAATAGCAGAGAGTAATACAGTCAACTTAGAAATGAACAATACTAATAATATAAGTTATTTTAGATTGACAAGTCGTTGTTAATCATTAACATTTTAGGATAAATGATAAATCAATACCTTAATTAATTTACCAGTAAATCAATCACTTTATTAGAATTTTTATTTTAATAACTGCGTCAGACATAGGTAGAATGCCATCTTAAAAATATTTAGTGTAAAATTACCAAAAACGTTATGAGAAAAGTTATGAGATACATACCTGGGTGCCAAATTTAGTTCAAATAAATAAATTTGAAAAAAAAAAAATAAAAAAAAAAAAAAATTTTTAGCTATATTTAATTTTGCTTCCGATCTTACCGGAGGTAGCGACAGCTATGTGATCGTTTTGAAGAACCAAAATTTATTATGTCGGATTTCAAAAATTCCCAGACTGAAATCCGTTTTAGACACCACGGAACATTTTTTGACCAAGCCACTAACTGTCAGTTTGCCGGTCTGTCCACATTTTTTACTAGCCAGCGTATCTTCGAAAACTGCTCGTCCGATTTTAATAAAATTCGAATGTCTAGTCTATTGTTAGTATCATAAGTATTAACATTTTGCCATTAGTTTCTCTTTTACATGCACACTAACATAAATTTATTTACACCTATATCTTCAAAAGTACTCATCTAATTTTTATGAAATTTTATTGGTTTTATGAAATATGGATAGTTTGTCGAAATTTGCCCACAGATAGCCTCAGTTTTATTTCAATCGCCTGCTCATATTTAATAATGCTAAAGTGACAGTTTGATTCGTGTAAAAAAAAAATAATAACTAGGGGGCTCCGCTTAAAATTATTAATTATCCGTTTAAATTATTAAACATAATGGTTATAAAAGCGTGACATCATTAAAGTACGCGATAGGATGTAAGGAAGCTATATACCATACTAATTTGTAAACTTTTTTTATATATTTACAATTATTTTGAAATAATTTAAAACAATAAAGTATTAATGTTAGTCGATCTTACAGGATTGGTGTAATTTAATTTAGTCTTAAGTACATATCTCTTATTTATTATGCTACTAAATGCTATTTACTGCAATAGAACTGCTATCTCAATCAACCCTACTATACACCTTTCTCTCTTCAGATAGAAACGGTGAGGTTGGCTGAACCAATATTTGACTAAAGCTTTTGATACAGTTTGGCTGGGCTATCAGCTAGCTGATGAAGTGAAGGACATAGATAGGAAGACGAACAAATAGACTCCGCAACTGCTCTACGTAAACCTGACCCAAAGGGCCGAGCTTTATCTTTAAACCTTCCTAGATAAATATTGATATAACAAAAGAGAGAATTCCCTGTTCCCATGGTATCTCATTGCTACTGTTTACTTAAAGCCTTAGGGTTTGAGATGGAACTAAATAATAATAAAAACAAATAGGGGAAAGAATGAAGAGGATTGTAACGATACAAACAGTTTCAGGATATGTTTGGATTAGACCGGATCTCTAGTGGAACAGGGTATTCCTGTATTTATAAGATTCAGGATACTCTGTCGAGATCGATTGATTTTAAACGAAGAGCCCTTGCTGTATTTCAAATAGGTCCTGGTCTCTCTCCTTGCTTTGAGATAGACAGAGCGAAATTCTTAGGCCCGGGTTGTGTCTGCATTGTATTAGGATCACCTCTCAAGCAGGTCCGTCTAAATTCGGCTCAACGCTCAACATAGTGGCTCCTTTATACTCTGAATAACATGGTACCCAATTGACTACTTGCCCTAAATCTCGTCGTTGCGGTGCGGTAAACAAAGTAAAATCTCCATAACGAAACTCTTTCCTAATAATATTTAAACGGTTATGTTGGACATTGAAAACAATGCCTTTGTAGATAAGACATCTAAATCATTAATATTAGTGAAGCTATTATTATTTCGACACTACACAATACATAGTATAAAATCTTTTTAGGAAGGGTAATATTTCTAATATGTTGCTTTGTCATAAGAATATAAAATGACATGCATGAGGCAGATTGATGATAAAAGTGAGTTTAGCTAACAAAAACCATTATTATTTGTATTTATAATCAGAACCGGGGACCTAGCACCCACGACGCTCGAAAGGAAGCAACCCCCCCCCCCCTCCATTCCCTCGATCTTGGGCTCATTTTTACTGGTCTTATTATATTACTTTGCTTTGTAAGTTTCATCGCACACCTATTCCCTCAATTTTGAACCACTTCCCGTCATTCAATCTTCTTAAAATTTTGCACATAGAAACAACTGAGGTGAAAAATACAGAAACCAAAATAAAAAAAATAAAAAAACAAAATGGCGTCATATTTCTATGCATTTTAAGTTTCATCGCACACCTATTACCCTAATTTTGAACCACTTCCCGTCATTCAATCTTCTTAAAATTTTGCACATAGAAACAACTAAGGTGAAGAATACAGAAACCAAAATAAAAATAATAAAAAAACAAAATGGCGTCATATTTCTTTGCTTTTTAAGTTTCATCGCACACCTATTACCCCAGTTTTAAACAACTTCCCGTCGTTCAATATTCCCCAAATATTGCACATAGAAACAACTAAGGTGAAAAATACAGAAAAAAAAAAAAATTGTACATAAGACCAGTTTTCAAAAATGGAATTTTTATATTAATTATTCTTCTTTACGCAGTCCCCTACACGGGGGTATATCGATGGCACGGTTCATATTCGGTTTTTGCTAGATCCTTTGCACACAGAGAGGTCCTTACATATATTAAAGATTTCCCATACAACCTAAGTCCTAAGAAAATCCAACTAATTGAGGCCAAAGTAGAGACATTGTAACTTTAAACAATAAAACTGTTAATTGACAAATTTATTTAATTTTAATTTGTTCTTTATAAATGTTATTTAAATTCATATAAACCCCAGTTTCAGGGGATTTCATCAGAAGGATTTCAGGTAAAAGAGAGTATTCACTTCAATCAAAGTAAATAGGAATATAAGGAGAAATCTGAAAATGTCTCAAAACCATTCAGGAGGGCCCTTTGAAAATGCTAATGTCTAGGTATGGCACGTTTTGGAGCCCGGGAGTAAATCCGAAAAAAACTACCAAAATCACCGTCATGAAATCACCGTCACGAAATCACCGTCACGATAAATCCGTCACGAAATCTGCCGATGACAATAACTTGAGTAAAAGATCACCAATTTAGTTGAAATTAGGTACACATGTTCATTTTATCAATGCCTAGGCTAAGTTCGTTGGACAACGTTATTCGCCCAAGCGTTCACGCGCAACTCTCGCGTAAACGTAAAAAAATGTTACTTTAAAAATGTTAAGACGGGAAAAAGTGTTAATAAGGAAGCCTGTTACTTGACTTATTTTGTTTATTTTTGTTGTATATGTCAAAATGGTTCAGTTTTAGAAAAACGATCACCGACACTGTTATATGAAGTTATAAAGATCGCTATAAATTTATTTAAGTGGAACCAAACTGATGAAACACGAATTCCAGTGGAGGAAAGAAAGCACTAATATATTTTCGATTCAAATGTAACATCAAGATAAAACCAGAATGTGACTTGACAAAATACAAATTCAAATTAACAGTCATCTATCTTGTCAAATCAAAGTATGCACAGTAGACATATATATATATATTTATGTGTGTATATAGAGACATAAGATAAGTTTCTTTTCACCTTTCCTAATAAAAAGACACGGGTCGGCTGCACTCTGCTGAAGTCCCAATTTCTTAAGATATGTCGTTAATCTACGATTCCAGCACCTGGGTGCTTGTTTAAGACTGTAAAGGCTCTTAACTAACCTACAGACCCTACCTGTCCCATCCTCATACTCCTTTGGCTGCACCATATATATCTCTTAATCGAGATGACCATATAAGAAAGCGGTCTTTACGTCAAACTGACGTAAATACAAATTTTCTTTGGCTGCTGTAGCCAACGCTATTCTAATGGTGTCAAATCTAGTAACTGGGGAATAGGTTTCGTCATAATCAATCCCCTCCTATTGAGAATAGCCACATGCCACAAGTCTACCTTTAAACCTGCCAATTGTGCCATCTATATTGTATTTTCGCTTAAGAACCCATTTATTAGCTATTGCCTTTCTCCCTGGAGGTAGATTAACTAGTTCCCACGTCTTATTTTCTAATAAAGAAAGCATCTCATCGTCCATTGCAGCTTTCCAATTTGGAGCATCTGGAGATGACAATGCCTCCTCAACATTCCTAGGATCTACATTTGCCACGTTAGCAATCCCGTAAAAATCTGGCCTCCTTAATGTCTGTCTATCCCTGAGGCGTGGAGGTGAGTAGTGAGAGATTTCTAATTCCTCTGTCCCATCATCTGATGTCTGGACAGAACTCTCTTTAGTGTCTACACTTTGCCTCCCCCTAGCTGGCACTGGAGTTGAGAGATCTAAAGTGTCAGAGGTAATATCTGAAAGTCTAACTTCTCTCCCCCTTGCCTCAGACACTGCTAGATTGTGAATTTCACCATCCTCTCCTACTGTAATTGTGACAACTGAACCTAATATTTCTGGTTTACTCTGATCCCTAACCTGTTCTTTTAGTGTTACCGTTTCTACTACCTTCTCGGCCCTAAATGTTACATGTTTACTAGAAACAACACTTCTCTTTTCTGGTACCCAAACCCTATAACCGTCATAACCACAGTAACCTACCAGGACTCCTTTTACGGCTTTTCTATCCCATTTCCTGCGATTTGGACTTACTACATGCACATAACACTCTGTCCCAAAATTTTTTACATGATCCAAGCTTTCTGCCTTTCCTTTCCACAGTTCTATAAATGTTTTTCCAGCAACAGGTGTTGGTGCTGACCTATTTAGAATATAGGAAGCTGTATTTACAGCTTCTGCCCATAGACACTCGGGAAGGTTTTTGGCATGGATCATGGTCCTAGCAGCCTCAACCAGGGTTCTATTTTCCCTTTCAGCAGCTCCATTCTGTTCGGGACAATATGGGATGACAATCCTATGGTTTAACCCTGTCATCGATGCTAAGTGTTTAACTTGAGAACAATCGAATTTGCGCCCTCCATCTGTTAAAAACTCCTTTATCGTATGACCTAAAACCTTAGCCTTACACAGAAAATCTTTTAATTTTGTTGAAACTTCATACTTTTCTTTTAAAAAATAAACCTGTCTAAATTTAGAAAAATCGTCCTTAAAACATACAAAATACCTCGCTCCCCCTAAAGATCTAACAGGCATAGGACCACAAACATCCCAATGGATTATATCCCCTGGTTCAAGACCCCTGTTTTGATCTTTACGAGCCGAAAACTAAGTCTATGATGCTTGCCATAAACACAAGCCTCACAGATTTCTTTTTCGTCTTCGTGTACCGTAATGCCCTGGTTTTTAAGGTAAGACCTAACATACCTCTTATTTTGGTGAGAGAGTCGCTGATGCCATATCTGAAGAGTGTCACTGTTTTTAACAACAGCAGCTACCTGAGGTATTAGGACTTTTAACTTCATGTAATAAAGTCCACCTCTCCTCTCTGCTACAGCCTTGAGTTGTGTTCCTTGCTTCAGCGTGCAAATTTTTGAATTCATATCAGCTGTCATACCTTTATCTAAGAGGACAATATAGAAAACAAGTTATGACTAGCCTCTGGCACATACCACACATTCTCTAAATAGCCGGTGATAAAATTTTTGTTACCAACTTCAAATTGAACATTAATGTTCCCCTGCCCTAAAGCTGACATTTTCTGTCCATTCCCTATAAAAACATCTCTAGGAATTACAAAAGTTTCCCAAGAAGAGAACCATTCTTTCCTATTTGTAATGTGTTGAGTAGCCCCAGAATCTGCAATCCACCCTTCAGTAATAGCTACCTGACTAACAGACATCCCAATATAGCCTGAAGTTTCCCCCGACTTCCTGCTCTGGTTACCTTTCCTAGGACATTGGTTTTTGTAGTGCCCAACCTGGTTACACTGGAAGCAGGTTATGTTCTTCTTATCAGGTGTCATCTGTTTCGTCTGATCTGGACGCTTGTTCGAGGATTTCATGAAGGATTTGATGTTCTCATTTCTCTGTGATGCAACGAGACCTTGCATGCTTGAGCTGCAGTTCTTCTCCGACAACCTCTGTTCAACCGTACACAGTCGCTCCCTTAGCATACTGACTGTTCTGTCCTTCTTCGTTACGGACTCCCATGCATTTGTAAATTCCAAATTTTCTGATGGTAACGTATTAAGGACACGGTTGAGAAACAAGGACTCTGGAAGTTTTACCTTGTCTTCCTTCCATATTTCGTCGAGAAGCTCAGTCCACAGTTTTTCCAACTAGTGTGTATATATATATATTATATATATATATGCAATGCATGTTCATTTACTTTTCAACACAAACATTTAAAGTAAAGAAAACAGCGTTTTTACCGATATCTTCCGTTCTAAAGTATAGCGATTTTAATAAAACTTCTTACACATTGTCTAAAGTACAATTGAAACAGTCATGTAAAATTTCAACCGGATATACGCAGAAGCTGTAGAGTAGGGAAGAGATATATTTTATAATATTTTAAATTAATTGGCCGGGTAGGTAGAAAACAGTCTTATTTCTATCCAAACTCGTTTAAGAAACATACTCTTAAACTATAAACTCATCATGATCAACCTTTTTCTTATATTCAATATACATTTATGCTAAGACGCTTGCTTTAATGATACAAATAATGTTTTTTTTTTTTAATTTTGCCTTAACTCTGCTAGGTACAAACAGTTGGTTACTTTTAATTTGTCTCTTTTATAACTCCACCATGTATACGTACTTAGCAGTGTGATTTTATAATTTATATTTAATGAAAAATTTAAGGAACTTCGTTCCTACCGGGTGTCCCGCGACACCACACGTATTTTTTTTTGTGTGGTATAACAACCGCTTAATTCCTGTAACATCTATAAATACATATCTATAATTACCGGTTTCTTTGTTTTTTAAAATGATCTTACAATAATGATACAGTTAACTTGAGGGGGGGGGGGAGGATAATAAAATAAGATTATTTTATTATTTGAACGTGAACAACTTGTTATCAAAAACTACAAAGTAAAAGATTAATTTGCAATTTATGTTGCAGCTTTATTTGTATTTTAGTTTGTTTTCTCATTACTGAATAAGACTACAACTACTGTATATTTCAGTATATACTGAATTTCATTTACATATTACACTGTTTATTTCATTTACATATTTAATTATTTGAATTTATTACTAACTATTCTAAGGATATTATTAGGAGCTGCATAACACTAATTTCTCTATTATCTTTGGAATAACTCAATGGTACATATATGTATGTACCGACCTATCTCAATCTACAATTAACTTGCTTTATTTTTTTTTCTTTTGCAATCAAATAATATGCCAGCAAAGAGCAAATAGATTCTAATAAGTGAATAAAAATAACTAAAATATTTTTAAAAAAATTAAAATATCAAATATTTCTTAAAAATGGTGTTTTTTTCTTTGAAGCGATTGTGCACCACTTAAGGGTCATTCGATCGGGCCAAAATTTTACGTATGATAGTTTCTAATGCATACACCAGTTTTACGAGGTAGGACTTTTTCAAATTAAAAAATTTGTTTCCCCCCCCCCCCCTTTATAGAATTGACTATATACTATATGTAGATGATTTTGACTTAATTTCTCTAAATTTCCTTTAGAAGATCTTCAATAATTAATTAAATATGCAGAACTTCTCCTAGTTTGATTATCCTGAAGCTTTGATTTATTTTAAGCCATTCTTATTTATCAAGAAAATTGAGTCTATAGAAAAATTAAAATTCTTTAGACAAAGAAAAATATTTAGAAGGCAAAGGTGACATAAAACTTGTTTTAAATGTAAAAAGATTATGCATAGTAGAATTAGAGATACGAACATCAGGAGTATATTGGACACTAGGCTACTTCAAAGGAAATTAAAATGAAATAGTCCAAGACGATTTTGTCGTGTCCAAAGAATAAATTTATAGTAGACTTAAAAAAAACGCAATTCCTTAGAAATGTAATTAATACCTAGAGTAATATAGCTCAATATTATTCAGATTAATATATAAAGATTAAGAATTTGAAATAGAAAGTTCAAAATTTTAAATATAAAGATTCAAAATTTTCCAGAGTTTAACAAATGAAAGTTATAAACCTTCCGTCAGAAGGTATCAAATTAAAAATTTGAATAATTAAAAAGATATGTGCAAAGCAGTTAGATATTTAAAGAAAATCAATCATCAGTAAATCAAAAATCAAAAAATCAGTAGGTACACATAAAAAACGCTAATTAATTAGTTGCCTCGCTATTATTTAACTTGACTTGTTTTTTGTTTGCCTCTAAATATGTTAACATAAATTTGACCCATTTCCCGACTACCTAGAATTCTAGAAAGCTGAAACATACACAGATTATAATATATTTGCGACGACGATAGAATAATCAGTCATTAATCAATTGATTAAAGACATGCTTTTATTTAATGTTTTTGTCTCCAAATCATGCAATTCCACGTTTACATACAAGCAGAAAGTCAGTCATGATGCGTATTTTGTAGATAACTCGCTGCGCTAGCAGCTTCAATTAAGTGCTAACCTATTATTAGGTCATATATTTGCATTTATTTTATTTTATTTATTTTTTATTTTTTAAAATTATTAACCTTGATTTATATTCAAACGTTTTATTCCATTTTTATTTGAAGATTAAATTTTATAATCTCTTTTAATTTGAATAATTTCACCCTATCAAAAACAGCAAGTATTAAAAAAAAGGTTTTAAATAGAACCGTTTATTTATTAAAAAAAAAGTGAAAATGATAGGGAAAGGAAAACTCATAATTTGTGGGTTAAATGTCAGGGGATTTAGTTAAATGTAGGCTAGCCTAATTTAAGGTAAAAGGTGAGGAACATTTTCCTGGGTGGAGGGAGGAAAAGATTATGGTTTGAAAATAAGTGAGGTTAATAGAGAAATGGGCCAAAATGACTCCCTGGGGGAATCCTCTCAGATTATTTCTCCGCCAAACTTTTATTTTCTGACCTCAGATTTATCTAAAGATAACGCTCAAGTTAATACCAACCTCTCTTTTGTTTCTTCTAATGTTTTAGAAATATAATTTTATTGGATTGAAAAATATTTTTATCGATTTTACATATAGTATTGGTTTCGATTTATTTTAATAATTTTTAGATATTGGCGATGTCAAATAATGTCATTTCGAAAAAAAGGCCTTAGTTTTTTTCCTAAGTCCAAGTGCAAATTTTATCCCTATTTTATTAATGAAAATGACCCTAATTTAAAGCAGACTAACAACTAAAAACCATTACAATAAGTTGATAGAGAACTGCATCAGTATATTATTTATGTAAATATTACGTTATTTTAAACTGTACTAATTACAGGCTATTAAAGTTTCTTTATTTTATTCATGTTATTTATTCACTTTTTATTTATAATTTATATTATTCTTGTAAATATTATGTTTAAGTTTTTGGTAGTATTCATACTACGGAACGTTTAAATTTTAATACTACTCCAAAGTAAAACAAAAAAATCACTATGCAGTACTTGCATCCAAGTATACTTTTTAGGGTTTCGTAGATTATTGGGCAATACGCTATTATTTGCTGAAACAACATTTAAGTATTTATTTCCCCATCGGCATATATGAAAATAAAAAATAGCAAGTTTAAATAAATGGCCCCAAAGTACAAAGAAATAGTCTAGAGTAAGGAGAGTAAAGTAGATGTCCCTGGTTCGATTCCCCCTTACAATGTTCACACAAATACAACACAACAATCTCAAAAAAAAAATTTTAACCGGTAATAACAAAACTAATTTTAATGTAAATTAATTTTTATAGCAATATTCATCTCATCACAATACTGTCTTTATAAAGAAATACGATCAAAGTTACTACCCACATTTCCAACATAATCGGACTTTGTTTTTGTTTGTATAACTTAAATTACCAACAACACGTCGAAAACGTGTATCACCAATAGAAAGGGGATACAATGAGGTAAAAACTGCAGAGGATAAAATGAAAGGAGGAATTGGGGCAAATACTTTGCTGAAACTAGTTTCACCTTAAGCCTTAAAATTGAAAGGACTGGTTATTTCGGTCATGAAATATAAATGGATATCTTCCATTCAAGTTTCATTGAAACGTCTTTAAGTTTCTTGGATTTATAAAGCTTTTGGTAATCGAATCTCTTTCTCACCTGAGCCTTTAATATTTTGAAATAAATTTGCTTAATAACAATGCAATAAGCTAGTGCTACTCCTACTCACTAACGCTGCAAAGCATCAAACATTATACCCTTCCAAAATCCTTACATTGTACTTTAAAAAAAAATAATTTGTTAATAGTAAAAACAATTAAAAAGATATAACAAGAAAGGAGTTTATTTGAAAATAATTAGGAAAGCTTAGCATCGCTGACTCTATACATTAATTTTCGCTCACAGTTCTGTCTTTTCAGTTGATTAGAAACTCTTATCAAGTAAATATGACAGGGGACAGATGGTAAATACCGCACAGCCTATTATTGTCGCTCTTATCGTAGCCGGTGCCGTTCACCGCTCTACCGTCCACCGCTCACCGCTGGTATCCTAATGGAGACCATTAGAAAATAGTTTGTCTTTATTTTACTAAGATGTACAAATAGGAGCGCTGAAAGTGAATTATCTAGACTTAAAACACGCTTCTTACGATACGCACTTACTTCATACGTCTTATGGGACTTAATCCTTCGTTATAGATCAATATCTTTATCGTAAGACTAACTGTGGAAACCTTGACCAAACTCAGTAAACAAAAAAAAAAAAAAAAAAAAAAAACAATAAATAAGAGAGGAAAATTGAAATTAACAAATAAACACTGTACTAACTAAAAAGAAGAAGAATAAGAAATAAAAATACATTAAAGAAATCAAAACTAAAAGAAGAAAATATAAATTGAATTAAACGAAATATGAATTTTAATTAGCAGAAGTAATAAACGCCTTCTTCTAAGATTGTATAAAATTCTAACGACTTTTCAATTAGTAAAAAATCCAAGGAAGAAGCTTAAAAACGCCTCACCGGTTGGAGGATCTTTTCCTCTTCAAATGTTTTCCAACTTTAAAATATACATAATTAATTTTCTTGATTTACTACTTCCTTAATATAATTTAAGGGTTTTAGGGGAAAACGAAAATTAAACTTTTCATTTTGAATTCATCTAAATGTCTAAATGCAAAATAGTTCTTAAAAACTTCTATTACTTTAATGATTAAAAAAATAATAATAATAACGTCTACAGTTCTTTTAAACTTTTTTATAATTTATTATTTCTCACTTTATTAATTCATTTTATTTTAAAAAAAAATAAGTTAAAATTTAATAAACAAAAAAACAAAGTGTGATGAAAGCTTTTTTGTTCTCTCTTTCGCCGATTCTCGATTCTTTATCCTTTAAGGGCCAAGAATGGTTGGAAGAAGGAAATAACTAAAAGAAAACCCTTCATTATTGAATTGCCAACCGAAGGACCTTTTAGCCAAAGTCCCTTTTACCCGTTCCACAAAACCACTTCTACCGTCTCCCAAGTGAAAACCAGCGTCGGTCGGAAAACCCAAGAAAAAACTCTATAAATACGAAGCAAAAATACAGTTAATACCAATGAATGGAATAAAAAGGGAAAAATCACTATGAGACAAACCCAAAAAGTAAATAAAAAATACAAATCTGACAGGAAAAAAAAAAATTCTTGAAGTTTTTTTATTTCTTAATTTTCTCCATTAATAAGAACAAATCCTAAGCAAAAGCCTAACCGTGAAACTTGAGCCAAGTTCAGGCCCCCTCCCAAAAAGTAGTGATATATCTACTTGCAAAGTCTGCTCTTTTTCTTTTGTCCATAACCTAACTCGAGTTCACATGATTCAGAAATTGGCCAAGTTTTAAGCAATAAAAATAAATGAGTAGCCTTGCTCTTGAAAGTAGAGTGAGGTTATGGGCTAAAGAAAGAGCAGACTTGGCCACAAAGTAGATATCACTACTTTGATAGACGACGACTTTTTTGGATGGGGTCTGAAACTTGGCTCATTTTTCACGGTTAGGTTTTTTGCTGGTTCCAGCCTCTTGAATGGCGGCTTAAGGCTCTACCGCTCTTTGAGGTTAAGAAAAACAGTAAAATTAACATTATACTGGTTCTAAGCAAGATATAAAAAATCTCAGGCTTCATTCCTAATTTTAATTCTGCACAATTTGAGCCCTATTTCAACTTCATATGATAAATAGTACAGGCGCCATTTTAATACAACGAGTTTGATCGTTGTATGTAAGAGTAGAGATGACGGTAAGAGAAGAAAAATGAGTACAAATAAAGAAGTACAAGTGCAAAAAAATAAAGCTGATACCTAGGACACAAGTGTAAACAAACCTGTTTGTCACACGACAATTAATTATTTATTTCTTTACTTTTTCTGTTTCGTTACATTCAATAGGTTTGTTCCAACAGCCAATTTGAGAGCGGTTCTAGAACCAATTCAGGATTTTTTAATGTGTATGCGTCTATGCGGACTAGTTCAGAGCTGATTTAAAGAAGAGGAGCCTGTTGGAACGATTTTAGAACTGTTTCAGAACTTCAAACTTTAAGTTACCTCCCTACCTCTTGTTTTCATCTTCATATCATATTTCATATCTCTCTCTCTCTAATTTTCTTGTTCCACTCAGAAATGAATTACTTATTAACATATTATTCTTATTCTATTGTAAACTCAGCAAAGTTTTATAAGAATGCACATCGGGAAATCGTTTTCAAAGTTACAAATTTATCACACTGTCTTTTCTGAATGAATATATTTCTCTCTCACATTTGGGATTCTTCAGGCTCGTAACAATCCTGTCTTTTAATTTCAGTTCCCAATTAATCCTTGGATCCTCCTTTTCCGTTATCTGCCCTGTAAGTGCTGGAGTACCTCAGGGCAGTATCCTAGGCCCTCTCCTTTATTCCCTATATACTTATGACATCCCCCAGCATCCCTCAACAACCCTTGCCTCCTTTGCAGATGACAAGGCCATCCTTTCAGTCCATGAAAACCACCTTCTTGCATCCGATAATACCCAAAGTCACTTGTTACTCCTGGAACCTTGGTTGAGGAAATGGAGGATCAAAATAAACGAACAGAAAAGTGTGCATGTCACCTTTGCTCTTCGTCACGCCACATGTCCTCCAGTCATCCTTAATCAAGCTCCCATTCCTCAGTCCAACTCCGTCCGATACCTTGGCCTTACCCTTGACCGACGATTAACATGGCAACTACACACTAAGACAAAACGTACTGACATCACACGACGATACAAGTTACTGCTCGGTCTTCTGGATCGCAGGTCTAAGATTTCTCTGAATAACAAACTTCGCATCTACAATGTAGTCTTAAAGCCAGCTTGGACCTACGGTCTAGAAGTGTGGGGCAGCACCAAGCCTTCAAATTCCCGTCGTCTCCAAATCCTACAGTCAAAAATTCTTCGAAAAATTACCGATGCTCCTTACTATGTTTCGAACCTTACTCTCCATGAAGACCTCAATGTTCCATTTGTCCGAAATCTATCCGTATCCCGATACAG
>KZ652960.1:65787-75929 GCA_001010745.2 Gerris buenoi
GTCATGTGACAAGCACGAAACTACTACTCAACACGCTGGTATACCTCCGAATAATTGTCAGGCTCACCACTTCGTATGACGCTTAATTAGATTCTACCCATTTTAGACTGTTTGCTAGCTTGGTTTCTCACTCCACATTCAGCGTAGGAGTGAGATTAAGGGTTGTAGGGGGGGGGGATGAGTTGGGGGGGGGGGTGCACTAGAGCCCTAGACGAATCCAAAAAGCCCTCATTCATTAAAATCGGTTCAATAGTTTAGGCAGTAGGTACGGCAATGACTTTTAGCTCCGCGTTCAGCGTAGGAATGAGTTACCTTCAATAATTTTCATTTGATCTCGATGAAATTTTAAGAGATTGTACAGGTTATGCCCTATATGGTCCCGTATGAATATCATTGTACGTAATCGGATTTGCAGTAGCCACTGCGCATGCGCAAATAAAAAAAAAAAACACCAAATATCAATTTTTCAAATATCTAATTTATATAGTCTGATAATTAGTGTGGCACAATGCTTCCTCGAGTCTTATCTCATAAATTGGATGATTTTGTGCTTTTTCTTATGTTTTTTAAATGTAAAAATTATTTCATTTTTTACATGAATTAAATTACCCATTTAGTAAACTAAAAGTAAAGTATAAAGAACACAGTCGGTTGAAATTAATCTGGGGCAGTCTGAGGCATACTTTCGGCAAAACCATCACAATTTCATGAAAGTCACATGAGTATTTTTGAAGATATTATAATAGCTGTGTAAATAAAAGTATGTTTGTGCGTATGTGAAAGAGAAATAAATGGACGTAGAAGGTTAAAAATGACATAGGACAAACAATGGGCTACTTACGACCTATCATCCAAATTTAATTACTATTGATTTGTTAAAATATAATAACAATAAAATCATAAAGTAGTTAGTAAGATATGTTGGAAGTTCGAAAAAAAATTTAGGTCTTCGATTTCAAAAACTCCAGAACAGAAATCCGTTTCAGACATCAAAGATCATTTTTGGTTCCGTGTCTGTATGTCGGTCTATCTGTGTGTTCGGTCTGTCTGTCTGTCGATCTGTCACTCAATTTTTCCGAACCAACATATCTTAATGGACATATCTTAAGGATATTAAAATTATATCTTAAAAACTACTCGTCCGATTTTATCTGCAGATTTTATTTTATTTACAGATATTACTGTAATACGAGTAAAATATTAAAATAGTGTGGCAGTTTTAAAAAATTGACAATATTGGTCTGTAAGAATACTAAAGTCTGTAGAATAGGAGAGAGGAAGCTATGTCCCACACTAATTGGCCGCGTATTTTTTTATTGTATACATTTTATTGTTTATCAGAAAATAATAAATCTTTGACATTTAATACTACAATAGTTTTATGAGAAGGTGAAGGTTTCAAATAAATTTGATTTTATATCAGTAAGAATCCAAATAATCAGAAAAACGCTGATGTATAAAAGTCTGAGAGTTCGAAGCTGGAGTCTTCTTAGCTGAAGGGAATTTAGTTGAAGCTATAAAGAGAAAAGCTAGAGTTATAAAACCAGGGTTTTATAGCCTCATAAGATTCAAGTGATTCCGTATACTTGCCCAAAACAACTTGCTTTCCAAACAATACTCGGAGCTACATCAACTGGAAAAATCAATCTCTTCCTGCCATATCGGTCAGAGTAATAAATACCTGTTTATGGTGTGCTCACAACCGATAACACAGTCACTATTAATTTTATGATGTTGAGTCGAACGATGAACTTTAAATGATGCATTTATGTCACCATATAATATAGAGAATATTATGTTTTCTTATCCATTTTTTGAAGCAATGAAATTGGGTACCTCAAATACGGATTTTAGCAATATAAACTAGATCTTTGAATGACAAAATACTTGGTTTATTATATTGTGTTGTATCATAATGGAAATTTATTGATTAGAAAAACCTACCAAAGTTAGTTTCCTATTCAAATTAAAATCATAGGTAAGGCTGGATAAGGGTTGAAAGAGAATTCAAGGTGGAGAAAGAAATCCGATGATTTAATAAAAGGTTGACAGGGTTTAATCAGACATTATTAGTAAGGAAGCTTGATTATATCTAATAATTCAATTGTGAGAAACATACTTTTATTTTGTCTTTTCACATACTCAATACCTAAATTTATAATTGATTTATCAGTATTTGAATTTTTAAATGAGTGATTGAACAAGGACTTAATTAAATAGGTAGAAGTACAACAACCTATCAACATTATTAATATTGTTTTGTTCTATTTTCACTCGAGGTACTAAAAGTCTGTACGGCAGTATAACGTATAATACCGTACATAAAGCTGCAATGCTATGGTGCAAACCCGACTTTTATACTCAATTCACTCAGCAGGCTGACAGACCTGCAGAATTTAAGCAATTTGGATACGAAAATTATTATTTTTAGTTTTCAGTTGGTAGAATAGTTAGGCTGAAAGCTCGATCCACTGAAAGCGGACACAACGACCGCAGTCAGTCCCAGACTGGGCTGACAATCATGCACACTGCTTCATATAAGTATTTTAATACTCAATTATGTTAATGAATCTGCTAATTGTCTATTATTCAGATATACGGAGTATATCTCATACATGCCTTCTGAACCTATATTCAATCCAGAGTGATACTGCTAGCGCTAAACAAAAACATTTCGTTAATTACTTTAACTGTTTAAGTTCACACATATCATATAAATAAACGCAATCGGGAACAAGATCAGTTAATATATATCTGTTCATTCGTCAGTCATGTAGTACCAGTCTACTGCAAATATAGTGAAAACCTCTTGGACCCTAAAAGTTTTCCACGTCTGCCAAGTTAATGCAGGACAATTGCTGAAAAGGTGAGAAAGGGTATTGCCCTCAAAAGCCTACTCAAGTGGCTTCGAGTGTCTAACGAAACGTGTCTAATGTGTATATAGCTACAAAACGAAAAACAGAGTGGTCATAATGAACAAAAAGTAATTTTCAACGAACAACTTACTAAATAGTCAAAATAAAGTTAATATTAGATTATGTAATTGACCAGTACAAGCAAGCGTAAATGATTAAATAAATGAACATATTTTATGTTGGATAAATTCACAAAAAAATATATGTTTAATAAATTAAACTTATTACAACTCATATAAGTCTTCTTTGTGATAGTTTTATAAAGAAATATACTGAGCTCAAGAAAAGAAGGTTTTTTTATATAAAAAAAGCGTAAGTCAAAGCTATAAAACATTTTTTCAAACTGAGAAAAAGAAGAATTTTGGGGAAAAACTTTTCTCTAGAAGTGTAAAGTAGAAAAAGATTAGGAAACTATCGAAGTGCTTTAACCCTGCGGATTTTTATACCAGCATAAACATATTTTAGATAGAGCAACAAAATTTTCATTAGATAAATCCCTTAATAAAGTTAAATTAAATATTAATAAAAATCGATATTAAATAATTTAAAAGAGAAAGTAAATTGGTATTTAATATTCAAGCCTTAAAAAGAAATCGATACTAAGGATATTAATCTGGAAGTTTGCCTATCGTTAAAAAATTAAAGTTATAACATAAAAAAAAGTTTGAAAACAATCACAGGAATTAAAATGCTACTCAAGAATTATTAGAACTTATTAATTAAAACACCGCAAGATAATAATTTAATATAGAGCTTTTCGGCCATAATTGATCCGATGATAGTTATTCATCATCAGTGTAATTTATCATATCATCAATGTAATGAATAAAACTAAGGCCTTATTTTACTGGGAAATCTTATTAATTATCATCAGTGTACAAATGTTATTATTAGTTACATAGATGCTATGATTAGTTACATTGGTGCTATTAGTTATAATTAATTCCATTTTGCTAGGCTGAAGAGTGTAATACACAGATCTCTATTAAGCTATCCCTAACTAAATTACTTTTTTTCGATCATTAATATAATAAGTTTAGCCATTATTTTCGAGCTTTATCATATTTTACACAACCAAGTAGTGTCCCGACAGCGACTCTAAGCAGTACATGTATTTTTTTGTCATAAAAACATTTTACATTTTTAACTCAAGGTGGGGATTAAAAATAAATATACCGTTAAAAAAATTGGCACTTGCTATATCTTATGCTTTTGATAAGAAGGCTGGCGTTTGATTACCGCATGAGTAAACTTTAAGAAGACTGCGAAATTTTTTTGTTGCCAGGTCATTTAGAAAGTAGCATGAAACTGAGTTGCTATATTTTGTTGGAGAAATTCCAAAAACTCAAGATTCTAGAAAAATTGTAGATAAAACGAAGACCATTTATCTTTCACTTCAGCAGGATAGTTGTGTTTAAGTAGACGCCTTTTTATAAACATTTCTCACTCGTCAGTCAAATTTATCTCGTTGTCAAATGATTCCAAGTCGTGTCGTAGTCACATTCTGCTACATTTTACTTTTACGCTTGCCTTTCAATTAATTTCCTATCCATAGTTAGATTATAACTTTAGGGCGGCCATATTGTTTTTTTTCTTATTGATTCGGTATAAATTGATTGCAATAGTATTGTGCATAATTGGTAAACTATAAAATACAAATAGTCTGTCAATTAGTGTGGCACATAATTGCGTCCTATTACGTGCTTTAATGATGTTATGCATTTAATTATTTATGTACAATAATAAACTATTATTGTCTATTTTTTTTTTTAATTTTCTCTCCCATTTTTTTTTAAATTTGTTCATATTTTTTTGATTTTTCACATTAATAAGATCAGTTTAGCCATATTTAATTTTTTGTAGATGGTTGCTGCTACACTCGACAAAAAAGCAAAATATTTTAATATTAGATCAGTTTTTTAATGACGTAGGTGTTTACCTAATTACGTCAACTGGGTAATTAGAAGTTTAAATAGAAGAAGGCCATTTGGTAACAGAGTTGAAGAAATCATTGTTAATGCCTTAATTTATTAGTATTTCATGTAGAAGTTCTATGTTTAGACTGTCGATGAAGTCTTGTTTGCTTAATAGTTGTTTCCGTATGGATGGCGGTACGAATAGTGGGACAGTCGAGGAATGGGAAAAGGGGTTAGCAAGGACCTTGCCTACTCTCTCTGGCTTGCAAATCCATTATCTTGTCACATTAACTGATACTTCGAAGTATCGAATAACAGGCTATCCGCTTCAAACAACATTCTGGTTAATTTGAATCTATTTTCAAAATTTCAATGAAGAGAACAACAACGATTATATCATTTTCAAAACCAATTAATACACATTTCAAGTAAAGAAAAACCTTGAACTTCAACGAATTTTCCACCCTACTAAGCGAGCCATCTTTTAAATTCTAATAAATCATTAAATTATATTTTATTGCCTAATATAAAAGAAGATTGCATAATTGTTTGCCTTTTATGAGCTAATTTTGTCCTATTAAACATTAAACTAGGCACAAAATATTATTAAGTTTATGCAACGATAGCTAGGTTTTTCATGGCATAAAAAATAGTAATCGAGTAATTTTTCTCCCCTCAAACAAACATTAATGGAATTGAAGGAAAGAAAATCTTAAACTCTATATTAGCTCTACATTAAATAATGTTATACATAATACAAATATGTATAACAATATCACATTATAAATTATAGGGTTGCCGTTAAATAGACGCCATCAACCATCAACTAAAATTTTTGATTTAGAAGGATCATCCATATTTTCACGATTTACCTATGCCGGCTGGAAAGAAAATTATGAATGAACTACTATGTTCTTAATTTTAATTAATTCACCTAAAATCATCACATCTCAAATCATCAAATCATTCACATTAATCTACTGTAGAAATTATTTTGAATGAAGTGTCTGTCATTTATTTTCCAAGCTTTATAGAGCATTTAGAGGAACTAAATAGGGATAAAGAAGTAGTAATAAAAGTGGTTCAAGCCTGAAATAGACTATGATATCTGAATATAGTAATTTTAAATATTTATGTTAATGGTGCCCGTTAAATCTTCTATTCCTTGTATCTGGAGAAAGATTTTTACAACTTGAAGAAACTAAACAGTGGTGTAAGCTTTGAGACATAAAAAGTGTCTTTTCGCGCTCCTTTTTCTCAAAATAGCAAGTATATTACTATCCTATGTTAGAAAGTTTTTGTTATTTAAACTAACTAACTACTTGTGAATTAAGCCAAGTCTCGCGTAAAAAGTTGTGAGATCATAGGTTTAGCCAAGTCTCCCACTGTCCGAGTAAGTTCCTCTAGGTCTAATTTATCCAGGGCAAGAACATGATGTTTGTCTGCCCCTCTCTATTCTCTTTCCTAAATCACTCTACACGTTTAAATTTAAATACCTTTTCTGTCTTGGCAAATTTACGTGTAAAACGTGTAGAGTGATTTGGGAAAGAGAAAAGAGAGAGGAACAGACAAACATCATGTTCTTGCACTGGATAAATTAGACCAAGTGGAACTTACTCGGACAGTGGGAGACTTGGCTAAACCTATGATCTTACTACTTTTTACGCGAGATTTGGATTATTTTTTTACACTAGTGTTTTTGTTGGGATTTCACTTCTTTTTGTAAGTAATTTTTCATGGCCCCAAACAATTTTTTGTTTCCTATCTTTGTTCTTGTTTGATTGTTCTTAGGACTTTTTTCTTTCTTTGTTCTGTTAATCTTTCGTATAACTTCTTCGATCTGGAGTAAATATATTTGCAATTTAATCAATACTGTCAAATCAAACTAAACAAATGTTCTCAAAATCACTTTTCAATTTTAAAATTCTTCACTAGGTAGCTCTAGTGGCGCTGTTTTCAATTTTTAACTTTTTTACAATATTTTGAATACGCGGTTTTTCTATTAGCCTTTAAAGGAACAATCCTTTAAAGGCTAATTAAGCCTTTAAAGGATTGTTTAAATCATCTTCTGCTACCTTCGGTAAGCTAGGACGCAAAAAAAAGAAAAGAAAGAGGGGAAAAGTAAAGAAATTAAACAACACTCTATAGCTTGTTTTTCCGGTGAAATCAGCGTCACGAAGGGGTTGAAGTACTCGGCATCCTCAGCAAAACACTAGTGTATATTCTTGAGTTTGCTTCGAGTCAACATCGCGATGCATCACACTCAGTAGAAGAAGCTAAACGTCGGATTTCACGTGACGTGGACTTCACCGGAAAACCAAGTTATTGATTACAAGTTAACCCACGGAAGCCTACGCTCTAAGTTAAATTAAACAATAAAGGGTTGTAAAAGCATAACATCATTTAAGTATAGGGAGGAAGCTATGTTCCATACTAATTTGTAGACTATGTTGAAACATGTTAAATGTATTTATTAACTGTTGTATTTGTTTCAGATATGGGCTCGAGGAAAGGAAGCCAAGCTAGCTGTGGCAGGGTGGAGTTACCATCTGTTATAATTAAGGTTACATCGTCTGGTACAGCTCTTTGGACAACAACACCTAGGCCACCCTATCCATTTTCCCTCATATTAAGGCTCAGAGTTCTGCAGGTATGTAAAAATCAATAACCGTTACTAAAAGTAATAAATATTATTCCTATAAAGTGATAACCTGCCAGTAGATATGTTCTCCTACTGTTTAGTTAAAAATGTGAGAAGCTTCAGTTCACAAATTAATTATATTTCGTCCCTCTAGGGAAATCAAATTACTGGCCTGTAATCTGTAAAGTATAGATATTTTATAACATATTGCTTCCTAGCTTACGGTAACGGAAGCATTGTGTTCACTTGTGAGAACGAATAAAATGTATGTCTCCGATCTTAAAAATTACAATACAGATATCCGTTTCAGACATCAGGGAACATTTTTGGTCTCTTTGGTCGGTCTATGTATCCGCGAATCCTTGAAACGTGTGACGATAACATAAGTAAATGTCAACAGATTTTGATTAAATTTGGTAGAAATGTTTATTTTACCAATGCCCCGAACGAGTTCGTGGAACAAGGATATCCGTCCAAGCGTTCACGCGCAACGCTAGCGTAAACGTGAACTTAAAATTCAAAATTGGAATTTTGGGTTGGGAAAAAAATCTGACTTCATCTTTTGAAATTTTTTTTCAAATACAATTTTTTAGTGAAACAGACAGCGACACCGCTATATGAAGTGTTAAAGATCGCTAAAACTATATAAATAGTTTTTACACAAACAATAAAACAATAATGTTAACGTTAATAAAACAATAAAGTACATAATAGGATGCGATGAAGCTATGTGCCACACTAATTGGCAGTCTATTTTTAATTGCAGACATGCTGATTTTCCGAGAGGATATATAATTTAATTTATGAATAACATCCCACTTTACTAAACCCTTTCAAGAATCATGGTCATTAAACGAATATTTTGATTGATATAGTTATTAAAGGATACTTTTTATTAAGGCTAATACTTTATATTAAACCTTGGCTTTAATATTAGCTTATTTTGATTTATTTATTTGATGTTTAACTGGATATTTTTTTCTTCAGAAGGAATTTATAATAATACTGGATTATTAATATCATTATTAATAAACATTTATATTGATTAAAAATTTAGAGTTTTTAACTGAAATTTATTGAAATCCGGTTTACGTTTCCATTACCGAATATCAGAACTTATTTGGACTCATTGGTAAAAAGGCTCGTGTATTGCTAATGTATTTGAAATAACGTTTAGATGTAACCATTTTCAATAAAGAGAAAAGGGGAAAATTAAGGACCGGGTTTCAAAGCTGCGTGGAATTTATGTGGAGTTGAGAAGAATTTTAAGCCTAAGCGTGGATAAGTCCAGACTGACATGACCCTTCCATTATTTAACCCTGTCTCATTATTGACTACTCCGTGAATAATGAGTAGCCTTAAATTTTTTCTCTTTTTTAAAAAAAATTAAATTATTTCAATTACTTCTTACACAATAAGTCTGATTGTCATTGTCTGTTATTAGAATCATTATGTATGAATAGTTCTTAATAAACAATTTTATAAAAAGTAATTTTTTTCGAAAAAACTTCTTGCGTAAGTCTGAAAGACAGTGAGATATTTTCATGTAACGCTTTTTTGTGTCGTTTTTAGGGTTTTGTAGATACTTCTCAAAACCCTTAGGCCGAGGGTGATGTGTCCGTCTGTCCGTCGCTCTTTGGCTCATAGCGCCCGAACCATTTAAGCTAAAATGCTGAAATTTGAAACACTGGCGTAACTTCCGGGCCCAAACGCAGGACATATACACAAAAGTTAAAAATTTAATATGCGCATGCGCAATTCGAAAAAATGCGGTAAAGTCAAAAATTTAGATTTTTTTTAATTTTCGAGTGGGGTATCAAATGAAAGCTGCTGAATAGCAGATTACGAATATATGAATAAATTTTTAAATTTCGCTTTCCTTATTGGTCAAATAAATCAAAATACACCCAAAATTGCCCCCCCTCAACTACCATATAACGGCTGGATGTAAAATTTCAAAATAATTCATACTAATACCCTATTGTGGGGTGATGTAAATTCCGGGAGTGCATCGAAAAATTTTAAAAATTGCCAATTTTAGGCGCGAAAATTTAAAATTTGCCCAAAATTTTATTTTTTTAAAATTTTGAGTTGGGTATCAAATGAAAGCTGCTGAAGAGTAGGACACAAATATATATTTGCTTTTTTAAATTTTGCGTTCCTTATTGGTTTATTACTGATAAAAAACATTGTGACCCCCGGGGGATCGAACCCGGGACTTTTTAGATTGAAGACAAGAAATCATAATTTACATAATGGGTATGCTTACTCATCTACAAAACCCTTAAAAGTACTTGGACTAAGTACTTCCCTGTGATTATTGGTAATACTTTTTAGTGTCGTTTTTTTGGTAACGCTTTTCTAGTTTACGTGCCAAAGTAAAGACATAAAAATGTCAAAAATTCGAGCGAGTAGATTTTTGCGTTTTTAAATTAGGAATTAAATCGAATATATATGTTGGCACGAAAAAAGGAATGACTTTTCTTCATTTCCAGTTAAAAAAAATAAAGTAAAAATAAATTTTATGTACGTAAGTTTATTAGGAATAAAATTCTAAGGGTTTTAGCGTTTGTCCAGTGCAAATCGGAGCAGGGGAGCAGATTTTGTAGTTATATATAATATATATAGTATATATGTATATATAGTATATATGTATATATATATATATAT
>KZ652960.1:76131-90474 GCA_001010745.2 Gerris buenoi
AGTGAGTCAGTCAGTCAGTCAGTGAGTGGTATTTGGATTTTATATATATATAGACTAGCTGAATACCCGTGCTTCGCTACGGGGTGTTTTATTTTTAATTTATAAACTACCATCGAGAAACATTTAAATTATTTTACTAAGCGAGAATATTTATATTCTATCCCTTTCCCTTATTTCTATACTCCTCCCCTTTGATGGGATAATTTGCTAGTATCCCAAATTAGTAATTGATATATATCTATAAGGATTCTAAGAGCTGGAATATTTATTTAAAAACATAATAATGTGTCTCGTAGTCTTTAAAATTTGTAGCGTTCTTAAAATATTACAGACATAACATCAGATAGACCCAAAATAATCTCGGATGTCTGAAATGCTGTTTGTGGAAATTTTATATTCGATGATATAAATAAAATTCTTGTGAGTAATTGAAGAAGACTTTAATCAAAAAAGTTGATTTTAAAAAACATATTTGTAAATGTACAAGCTTTTATTCGTATCCTTCTCACCAAACCCTTTTTATTTAATACCTACATCATGGACATGCTAAAAAATAACTAGTCCGGCATCTTGGGCTGCCCGCCATATTGAATTTAGAATGACGTCACTTAGCTAAATCATGCATCGCCATCCACACTAAACGTGTATGCAAAATTTCAATTCAATTGATTGAGGATTACTGCTTTAAAATTCAGTTGCAAGATTTGACCCGAACATAAACATTGCAAGTAAAATAAAACCTTGTAAAAACAAAGAAAATCCTTAGGGTTTTCTAAATCACAGTTAAATTTAAGTTTAAGATAGATACTTATTACATATTGTACATAATAAAACTTTGAAGATCTTAAAACAAACTTGAAGGAAAATATTATTCAAATCATGTAAGAGATAGAAAACATTTCTTATAAAAATAAGGGTGCCTCCTATATGAATATTTTACTTTTCAATGGTTTATTATTTACTTGAAACTTGCTAGGATGAACTTAAGGGTAATCTGTTGTGGACAAAGTTTCTTAGCTGTTGTTAGTAGCGGCTCAAGGGAGTTATATCGGTCTCTTGAGTTGCGTCACCTCATGAATTGTCTACACTCACAGGGGTCAGTGTATACCCAAAGCATCACTGTATTAAGCCAAACTTTCACTCCTTTATGTAGAAACTTAGTTGAACGGATTACACTTCTACTTGTGACTTATTTAAACTTAAGAAAAGGAGGGATTTGTAAGTCGACTCTATTCAAAATGCAAAGTTAATTTTCATAGCGCTGCCGCACATGCGAGCATAAACAAGAACAACTTTTCCTATATATTGTTTCTCAAAACCTTTTCACCATGAAAAAAAATGTACTACATCATATTCACAAATAGTATTCTAAAAATTCATTTTTATTTATACTGCAATATTAATAACTCACAAAATAACAGTAGTTACCTCTAATGAAGCGTGTGACGAAAAATTATCAGAAAAATAAATAATTGAAAATATCTATATCTAATTTCGTATATGTAAACTACACCTAAAAATTATAATTTTCAAAAATAGTACCAAGAGTAAAGTGGGGTTATTTTTGATTTTTCAAAAAAAAAAAAAAAAAAAACTTTTTATTTCTTTTTAATACTTTTTTTATATTTCTCATTGCATCAAAAATATAATCAAATCATCAAATAACCGACTTCAATGACAGAGTCTATATAGTAGTACATCTAAAATTAAAAAAAAAAGAAAAAAAAGACATTAAACAGTCCCATAACAAACTTACTTATAACTTAATATTAAAAAAAAAGTATTGAAAAATATGTCCTGCCGATAAAAATACATACATATGAAGCGTAAAATAAAGAGTTGTTAAAGTATGGAAAGTATGGTAGTTGCTATGTTGGTGAGGCAGGACATAATTTTAGGACTTGCCTTAAGAAACTCGAGAATTATACCATGTCGTTTTTATTCAATTGTTGCAATAAATTAATCAAAAAATCAATATTCATAATTAAGATGATATTCATTAAGAAAATCAATAGATAACGTTTTTAGATACTCATGTACGATTATAAGCTATAGATACGCAGTTCTTCTATGATTATAAGAAATTTTTTCACTAAAAAAAGTATATTTATTTCTTACAATATACATTTATACATAAAACTTTTCCAAAACACGTTATAACAAATTGTTACATTATATCTGCTGAAACTTTTCATGACGACGGATGTTAAGAAATATAGTCAAGCTTTTAAAGCTGGCTTTTTAACTTTTGAACAAACGTGCAGTCAAAACTTAATCCCACAGTAATTTAATTTGCTTGGATGTTAAGTTAATATTTCATGGAGTGGTGAGTGAGTACCTATATTCACCTCATTAATCTGTAACTTTTAAAAGTTTTCCTCTCATCTCTCTTTTAACATCAAATTAATTTTATGGTTTTATAACTTTGTAATCAAAGTAAATTTATTATATAACATGAATTAGAACGTTATTAGTCATCTGCAGGTTTCGTTTTAAGGATATTTGACCTGTAGGTAAAGGTAATGCCGTCTGAAGAGCCTGCCAGGTTAGTGTTATGAGATTCAATTAGCAGGTCTGCAAACTAGTTTGAAGGTCAAATTTACTGACTTTACTGACTAATTATGTGTAAATACTGACTAAATTACTGACCTGACATGACTCCTCATTTAAAACAAATAATAACTAATCTGATAATTAAATAATTATTTTTAGAATAGGCCACCCTTCTCCCCACTAAGCAGCTGTCAAAAGTGAAATTCGATCTTTAAACAATAAAGAAACGCGATAAATAGGTAAGGCAGAGCATACAAGTTACAGTAAATTAAATGGGTAGAGCTAAGGGTGCCCATCAAATCCCAGAGAAAGTCACAGCTGCTCAGATCAATTCTCTTGCCTCCTTTTTAATATACAATATAAAAACAAACATACATTTAAAAAAATAAAATCTAATATACAATATAAAGACAAAAATACATTTAAAAAAATCGGGTAAGGGGTACCTCGGAACTTTTCCTCACTTCAGAGGCCACTAAAGTGTTTTTTTTATATTTGTTCCTTAATTTTTTCCGGTTCCAACGATATGCTAAAAGTCAAAAACCTATTTATACTTTCGGTATTATTAACCGTCAAAGCTTAAAAATTCAAAATTGGATAACTTCAAAATGGCAACCAATATCAAAATGAAATTTGGTGGGCTTGTTTATCATCCAATGAAGTACATTTGTACCAAATTTCAACTCGATCAGAACCATTATCGATATATTACGATTTTTTTAAAAATGTTGCTGACTCAGCAAACTGGGTTCAAGATGGCGGAAAAAGTTGATTTTTCGGGCGACGCCACTACAGGTAACGCCTGATTTTTCTGCCAAGTTTCAACTCTCTAGGTCTAGGTTAAACACCTTGGGCGCTACGATGATAACACACACACCCACGCACATACAAACGTCATGCTAAATAATTTCGTTGAATCTCGAAAAAAAAATGTTTGGTGAAAACAATACTTTTCCTACTAAAAGTAGTGAGGAAAAGTAAAAATGTAATATACAATATAAAAGCAAAGATAAATTAAAAAAAATAAAATGCTGACTTTACTGACTAGTTTACAGCCCTGCTAGGTAGATATAGCTGCTTATGAAAGCTGTGAAAACTGTCCACAAGCAGTGTGCCACATCCATACCCAGGCAGCACCAAAACTGGCCCTCAGTTTCCCATCATTATTGGGCTTCCGCAAGGTGTAAAAAACTGACTTTACTGACCAATTTCATGAAATACTGACCAAATACAGACTTTCCTCAAAATACTGACTTTTACTGACTTTACTGACTAGTTTGCAGCCCTGAATTAGTTTAATGGGAATTAAACTAATTGACGGTCTTAGGTAAAAAATCATATGTACCTAATGATGACTCTAGGTCCAATGCACCCAGAAGAGGCGAGGGTAGATGTGCGGTGCAAGCGAGTGTAAGTTCTACAGAAAGGCAGTCAAGTGTTTTGAAAAAAACCACAAGCCAATCATAATACACCAAAGTAAAAAAAAAAAAAAATAATAAATAAAAATACTGAACGGGTGACGCGCATATCATACTAACTTTATAAAAAAAACTGGTTTGAAAATTAATAACAAGTGTGAATTTAATATTTACTATGTAAATGCATGACTACAAACAGTGAAATCAAAATTATGAACAAGAGGGAAGAAGACGGAAAAGTTTTATTCAGGTTATTTTCAACGCAAAAAAGTTGGTTTGGAACCAACTTTTCTCGCGTTATGTTATGGTAACATATAAATTATTCTGAAGTTTGTAAAAAGACGCGGGCAATTTCTCGAAAACGGTTCCGACGATTTTGATTAAAAAATTCTAAAATTTAGTTAAATTAAATACGAATCTAACGGTATCAGCCGTTTTCCCGGGAAAAATCTAGTTCCTGAGAAAATAGCTTAAAATGCGGATGGAGAGAGCCCGGGATCGATTCCCCGCCTGGGAGAAGTTATTTTTATGATAATTTTTGATGAAATTTCCAATAGTAATTAAATGTACATATATATGAGGAAATTTGTCTGAGTTGTCTCGGACCGATTTTTTTTCTTAAAGAGTCGAAAAAGCGGAGATAGATTGTACATTCCGCTGTTAATTATAATGCTAATGTTGATTAAAACCATGTAGTTTTGAATTTTGAATAATTATTGTTCTATTCTGTTGGCAGATTGTTTGCGGCTTATCTGTAATGATAATGGGTTCAGTCGCCTGTATTGATCAGAGAGGTTCCATATCAGACTTAGCTCTTGGAATCCCTGCTGGTATTCTAACAGTTGTAGCTGCAGGTATTACTATTATATTTTGGGTTTTAACAAATTTAACACATAACTGAGTCTATGAGTTTGATGATACATATTTGTAATTTTACAATGCATAGAAGGATAAGAAAGTTACGATTTACCATATATAAATAGTAAATAAAAAGAAACAGTCTCTCCACGGAATAAATAATAATTAAATAATAATATTCCGTGGAGAGACTGTTTCTTTTTATTTATTAAGATGACCTCCATCAACGCTCTTACTTCTCAAGTATATAAATAGAATTATTATAAAGAAATAAGAAACGAAAAAAAGAAATAGAATAAAACCTCCATTTTAATTATATTAAACCCTAAAAATGTTATTTACTATGTTGGAATCAATGACAATCCATGCTTAGGAATTTATATACCATATTAAATTCAGCTTATTGGGAATTGCAGAATTAATTCAGCTAATAACTGGGACAAACGAAAATCATTCCTCCATCAGAGAATAGTAGTTAGAGCTATAAAGGCTGTTCTTATGAATCTGTGTTCAATTCCTGATTGTGGGATGCATTTTTATCCGTTTTCCTCTCTTTATTCTAAAAATCTTAAGTTGATCGAGCTTAGTGAGTGAGAGCTTTCAAATGTTTATGTGTTTGTGTTAATTTACATGTCATCGAGGAAAACATGTTTACATCCTTAAAGAGTTAGTATAATATATTGTTTGGATTAGGAGGAAGTATACAGACATCCCGAGGTTTTGGCGGATGGGTGCCTGATGGATGGGAGCCCCTTGACTCTAAGTGGGGACCACTTAAGGCTCTTGGTCCGACTCCGCTTGTAGCCTCTTGCCTGGGGATTCTCTGGATTGCTGCATCCACTCTACATCTAACTCTACTTGTTTTCTCCATTCTTACCATCAAAAAGATGGATAGGTAACGACATTTTTGTAAAATATGTTTCTGCTTTTTAATTCATTCCTTTACAATACTTTATAATATAACGTATATATCGAAAATATTATATAGGAGGGGAGGTAGAAAATGGAGAACATCTTGTCTCAAAAATACTGTAGAAATTCTAGATGGTTGACTGAACAAAGTAACCTTGTTATTAAAATTCTTTTCTCTTGTACTCTTTCTCGATGCTTTTTTGTGGGTAAAATAGATACTGCTGCTGAATGTTTGATATTCAATAGATATATTGAATTTTGATTTAATATGTTGTAGCATTTCGCATGGTTCTTGCATAGTACTATTTACTATCGTCTTCATGAGTATATAACAGTTGGCGCATGAGTATATTATAATTGTTGTGATATTTTTCGTTTCAGAGTTGGAGAGACTAGATTTGCTGTGGGTGTTGCCGAGATGATTCTCTGCATAATTACTCTCTGCGCACTGGTGTTAATAATGCGAGTCGACTGCGTTCAAAGTCCAGAGTACACTGAGCCACCAGCTCAGGGAGCATCGTCCTCATCCGAAAGACAACAAACTGAGAATAGGCCATCAATTTTCGTACCTTTACAATCATAATATTCAGACTATAACCATCTTGGTTGCCCTAAAAAAATGATTGTAAAAGGAAGAATCCGTCACGAGAAAAATGGAAGGGAGTTATTACATATAGACTGAAGATGTCCTTTAGTTATGCTTTATCTTATACGTTACCTTCTTGTTGATGTATAAAACGATCATATTCTTCTATTTGAGAAAATCAGAAAGATAAAAATTGATGATACAATGTGAGCTTAATATGAAATGGGTTTATTTAACTTCAGATGTTTGTAACTCATTACAAACACATTTTCATATTTTAAAGCACTATTTAGTGTAATTCAATAATGTAATTTTATCTAACAGTGTATCTCAGTCACCCCATAAACTCCTTCAGTTAAGATTTAAAAAAAAAAAAAATCTTACTCGTAAATCTAAAACCAACAGGTGGTCTATATTTAGAGCGGCTTTTATAACATTTGCAGAGCAGTGAAAAGAAAGCGATAGCTTGAATCAGCTGTAATACTCAAAGCCCTAATAGATTAAAATTAAAATTACAGACCAAAGACATCTTTAAACTGTTCTCTCCTAAATTATATTAGGAAAATTGAAGAAAATACAAAAGATCGCTTCAGCGACAATTTATAAACAAATCCATTATGCATGTATTCTTTATCTTTCTGGGCTTTTCCATTTTTTTATCAGCATCAGGTATCTAAGTGTTATTCTACTTGATTTATCTGCTTTTTCTAATAATCTAACAGCAGGGCTGATTTAGTATTAAGTTCTTCCATACTTTTTCAAAGTGAGATAGGTGAATACAGTGTTATATTAAGAAGGTTGCAGTTCTGCTGCTAAAGAAAAAGCATAATATGACAAGCTGCTTTATGTTTCAATGTTTTTCTAATAATATTTTTGAATATAGATTGTCTATAGATTAAAAAAATAATTATAACGATAGTATTTTTATCATCCTCCTATTCAATGATGACATTACTATATGTGTAGGAAAATTTTAATTAGTGTGAGAAATAAATAATGTTTCAGTTATCTCTGTAAATATAAAACATAAATAAATATCTGGGTTCGAAGTACAAATTAATTATGAAATTAAATAATGTTTTCTATCGGATACAAAACATATGTAAATACTCTTTAGGTGAATCAATACGCGTCTCAAAGATTTTAAAACACGAAATTTTATCTCTTGCATCGTGCCTTCAGAGAAACAATTTAATGAAATTAGATGATAAAATCAATTGAACTGACATTAAGCTAATTAAATACTTATATAAAATGCTTAGTTTTCAGATGAAATTATTGTCACGAAGGATTCTTAATCCAATGTTTCGTTTTTACTACTGAAAGCATATCCAGGTGTTGAGCATCTTGTTAATAACTCGAAGCAACTATAAATTTAATTGATCGTTATTGGTTCAAGAACCTACTCAGCACCCCTCAAGACGCTTCTAGTGGGGAAAACGAAACGTTCATATTTGTGGTGACGTAGATTTCACAAAAAAGTAAACATTTTGTGGAGTCAAGCAGCAAATTTAATGTGTTTATAGTTCCCTTTAAAATTGAAGGTCATAAGTCATAAGTATTAGCCCTAATAATAGCTGTTATAATAAGACACTAAGGAAAACTATCCAAATTGAGAAACAGTTTAAACCTTTAACTACCTTTTCCTGAGCTTTGAAATCATTGATTAGCTCCAACAAAGATCAAAAGGAAAAAAAACACCCACACACTCTTGTTATTAGATACCACAAATGGACAAACCAGAAACTTTCCAAAACACCTTTGACGACCTACAAGATGATTTGAAATACGCAATTTAGCCTTTTCAGCAATCAGTTCATTTCTGCTTTTAAGCTAATTATACTCGATGATTAATACCTGAAGTTGCAATTTATGAAACTTTACTATCTTTGAGACTTCGATTCGAGAAATTTTATCCTAAAATATGATAGTTGAATGTTAACCTAAAATGTGTGTAAACTATAACAACTGACAAAGAGGCAACCTAATTTAATTATATCCGATAAATCAAATGGTTATTGTATAAAAAAAAGTATAAAGTATAAAAAAAGAAAGTGTTAATAAATTAATGAAGTGCCATCGCACTGTGCTTATTCTTAAGAGGCTGTAATTGTAAAGTAAAGTTTATGGATTTCATTGTTTTCAAATTAATTAATAATAAAGTTTAACAAAAATTCATTCGTTTGTATATTTACTCTTCTTGACTGATGTATAAACTGCATTAAAATATTTTGTGATAAAATTATATTTCTTTTGAGTTTATTATTCCTTTCTCTTTATAATAATAATAATAATAATAATAATAAACCATTTATTGCAGCTGATACATTTTAAACACATAAATTATAAATTATACAATATAATACTACACATTCATATAAAGCCACAAATCGGTTTTACAACCGTGGTATTACCTTTATTTTAAAGGTATGAGTTGCCTCTTTTATTTATTTATTTTTATTTTTTTACAACTACGTTTTTTTCTTTATATGCATGCATTTTTTTTTTATAAAATGAAAAATAAAAATTATATCTCTTTTTTGTCTTCTTAATCTTTTCATACATAGTAATTACAATAATTATAACTGTTTATGTATACGTACCCATACATACACACACCTATTATTAATATTTATTTTTTGTTTTTACTGTAAATAAAAAGTGCAATTTTAAATAATATCCTTCATTTTTAAATTATAAAATAAAAACCTTTTTCCTTCTTTTCAAATTAATAAAAAAATATATATATTGATATATTACTCCTATCCAATATTTAGGATTTACATATAGTTATATGGTTGTGCTAATAGGACCACGATCTTTAATGGATAATTTTATTTGACTACTATTAGGCATCTACTAGTGTTTATAAAACCAAACATCATAGTTAACTTGTCTCATCCTCTTCCATTCATCCCTATCGGTTGCAACCCTCTGCCAAGTAACTCCTCCACATATTCTCCTCATCTCTCCATCCCATCTCTGTGCAGGTCTTCCTTTAGGTCTTTTTAATTCTCTGGGAACCCATCCGATCAATTTCTTACTCCATCTATTGTCTTCGGTGCGAATGATGTGTCCTGCCCAGTTCCATTTTCTATCCATTATTACTTTACCAATATCTTCGAGGCCTGTTTCTTTCCTTACCCACTCATTTCTTTTCCTGTCCTTTCTCGTTATTCCCAACATACTCCTCTCCATTCTCAATTGAGTACATCTTAACTTTCTAACAGTAGTTTTCGTGAGGGTCCAAGTTTCCGATCCGTACGTAATAACAGGTAGGACACACATCATCCACAACTTTCTTTTATACGTCATGTGAACATCAGATCTAAAAAGGTTTCGGTATCTGTTATATGCTTTCCAGCCTAACCCTATTCGTCTGGTTATCTCTTTGTCTTGGTTATCTCTAGTTCTACTTATCATTACACCTAAGTATATAAAATCTTGAACATTTTCTAATTTACCTCCTTCTAAGCTTTTTACTTCTGTCTCACACCCATGTCCGTTAATTATCATACTTTTGCTTTTATTTATATTAATGTTGAGTCCTACACTTTCACATTTTCCTTCTAGGTCCCTTAGCATATCAGACGCTTCTTTAATGTCTTTAGCAACAATAACCAGATCATCGGCAAATTTCAAGAGGTTCAACCATTCTCCATCAATTCTTATACCTTTACCTTCCCATTCCAGCAGATTGCAAACATTCTCTAGGACTTTAACAAATGTTTTCCCTGATAAAACGTCTCCTTGTCTAATGCCTCTTTTAACATCGATTACTCTTTTTACATTTTGTAATTCTATTTCTAAACTTGCATTATCATATACGTACTCTATAATGTCGCAATAGTCCCGTTCTATTCCGATACTCCAAAACATTTCTTTAATAGTGCTCTTAAAAACAGAATCAAACGCCTTCTTGAAATCTATGAATATCAGTACTAACGGAAATCCGTAGTCTTGTGATGTTCTGATAATCTGCTTTATAGCCAAAATATTATCCAGTGTGGAAAAGTTTTTCCTGAACCCGGTTTGAGTAACAGATATCCCCTCTTCAAGCCTTTTATCAAGTCTTTTTGCTATTATCGTCATCAGTATTTTATATGGAACGGAGAGAAGACTAATGGGTCTGTAGTTTTCAATATTTTCTTTATCTCCTTTTTTGAAGAGCAGTATAAGTTGGGCTACGAGCCATGAATCTGGGACTTTTCTTAACTTCAAACAAAGATTACAAATATACACTAGCATATTTACTATGGTGTCTCCTCCCGCTTTCAGTAGTTCACCACTAATTTCGTCGATACCACAAGCCTTCCCTTTTTTTAATTTCTGTATTGCTTGTTTTACCTCAGATGGAATTATATAAGGAGCATTTTCCGGTTCAAATAAAATTTTGTTTTTATCTATATCATATATATTTTTCTCTTCATAGAGTTTTTTGTAATATTCAGCTATTACCTCTACTATATCTTTCCTTTCACTTATTTTTTCACCTTTTCTATTTTTAATCGCTACAATATTGTCTCTTCCTATCGCTTGAGATCTCCAATATTTTTTAACGCTTCCCCCTCTCTCCACTACGTCAGTAAGTTCTCTAATTTTTCTTTCCTGGCTCCATGTTTTAATATCGTTTCTTATTATTTTGGATAATTCGCTGTATTCTTTCCCTTCTCGCTTAAGTTTCCTTCTTTTCCGCAACATCTTTAATATGTTTTTGGGCATTTTCCTTTTATCTTCTATTTTTCTACCTTGCGTCGATTTGTTCATTGCTTTTTTAATACCATTTGTGAAGGAATTGACACATTTTTCTAACTCTTCTTCTTGTTCTATTTGCTTGATTTCTGCCTTTATTAAATTCTCAAACTCATTTAAATCCATTTTTTCAATGATATTATTTGTTTTCAATTTATTATTATTATATACAGGTCTTTCCTGACTTAACAATTTAATTACCGCTTTCAGGGCTCTGTGGTCACTTCCTATATTTATTTTACAATCTGTTTCTACATCTAAAATCATGTATTTTTTATTTGTTAGAATGAAATCGATCTCGTTTTTTGTACGACCGTCAGGACTTATCCACGTCCACTTTTTCTCAACTGGTTTATTAAAAAACGAATTCATAATATACAAGTTGTTCCCTTCTGCGAATTCTATTAGTCTTAAACCTCTGATATTTCTCTTTCCTATTCCAAATTCACCGACAGATTGAAATTCACATTCGTTACCTATTTTAGCGTTTAAATCTCCCATGACAATCGTATATTTACACTTACTCTCGTCTAAAGCTTCTTGAAGTAACCCGTAGAAGTCCTCGATGTCATCTTCACTCGCTTCTGCAGTGGGGGCATACACTTGTATAATTTGAAGCCGGCCTCCTCCTTGATTTCTTCTTAATTTCCATGTCATTTTAGATATCCTATGTGAATAATTTTTAAACGACAGTATGTTTTTTCCTTTACTGTTGACAAGGATTCCTGTACCTCCACATGGGCCATCTCCGTTAAGATATATTTGGCGTCCCTTTCCTAAGTCTTTTAGGGATACTTGTTTTCTTCTGACTTCACTCAATCCTATGACATCCCACTGAACATGTTTTGCTTCTTCAAGTAATTCCCTTAGTTTGTCATCGTCGCTTAGTGTTCTGCAGTTCAACGTGTAAATAACTATATTTTTGAAACCCTTGCTTATTATTTTATTCTTTTTTTCCTTGTTACTTGTTCGTTGCTATGCTGTTGTTTTATTTTCGTCTCTTCTTTGCGTATTTCCCAACTCTTGTTTTTCTCTTTCTTCAGATATCGGTGTATTTGCTGTGTAACTAGTGATATTAGTTTGATACATTCCTACTGAACCCGTCGTATTGCATCGTTTCGGTTTATTATTTGGTTTCATGCTTTTGCTCGATGATGATGCCGATTCTTCAGGTGATTTTTCTAAGGGTCTCTTCTGACGCTCTATTCGTCTTTCTCTTCCATAATCGAATTCTTTAATTATAAGCTTGTCGTACTTAATTATGGCGAATTTTCCTTCCTTTCTAGCATTGATTAATTCAGGAATTAGGTTTCTTCTTATTTCTCTAATGTTGGGAGGGTAGTCTTCTTCTATCTTTATATAAGTTTCGTAATTTTTTAATAGTTTTTTATTTTGCAATATTTTCGTTTTAACTTTGAGATTAGTTAAAGCAATTAATACAGGTCTTTTACCATTCTCTTTACTGCCAAGTCTTCTAATGAAATCAATATCTGTTTTTGCAATAATTGTTTCCACTTTATCTTTGAAAAAAGCTATCATTTGATTCTCTAAATCCTCTAATCTTTCTTGCGCTTCTTCAACAAAACCATGTATAATCAAATTTTTAACTCTTAATTTCCTTTCTAACTGATCTATTCTTTTTTCTTGCCACATAGTTCTATCTGTTTGTTCCTCTTTAAATTCCTGAAATCGCCTGGTTATTTCCCCTTTAAAATCGTTTATTTCTTCTTTTAAGGAATTTTTGATTTCGTCTTTAAAGTCAGATAAGAGCTTTACTAGTTTTGTTTCATCCATTTCTCGCCGTTCAATTGTTTATTTCGCTAATTATGAATGAAAATAAACTGGTTGTTTTGATTTGATACTAGATAACCTTGAGGACAGCTCGTACGTTCGTATTATTTCTTATCGGAACTGACACCTGCCACCTTCCCCTTCCTTATTAATCGTACACTCTGTAGTCTCGCGGAATCTCGCTAAATCTCGTGCATTCACGTTTTCTTGTTTCATTACCGGATCTGCAATAAAAGTTCGATGCTTGTAGCTCTTTATTTACTTTATCATTCACTTCCAAATTTTACAAAATGCAAGTTAATAACTCAATAAATCACTATGCCAAAAATCACTACGTTTTGCCGAGTTTAACCACACTTTAACTAAAGATTTCACAGAGCCGATGTTACACATTTCGCTATCCGCGGGCAACTCCTATATCTCTTTATTATTTCTCTTTATTATTTCCATTTCTTTCTCTTTATTATTTCCACGTAAATAAAACATTATGACAGGTTCAAAGCAATTAATTTGTCCTAGAACTAATAGAAGGCTAACTGATCCGACGAAAGGTATCAACTGCTGCAAAAGTTTCATAATATGTATATAATTATTTCTTACCTCCATAGGTGCGCAAAATTTCATGGAAAGCCTTTTATTGATGATCAAAAGTTGTAAATAAAAAAAAGTAATAGTGTAGTAAAAATTATTTTCCATCTCTGGATATATATTAAATGGACTGGGTGATAAATACTTTCCTTGACTCCGCTAATAAAACCGCGTTGTTTATGATGAAAAAAGTTAATTGATCGTAACAAATTGTTTCGTAAGTTAATTGATTTGTCGTATAGAAATGACCGTGGTTTAAACTACAAATACAGCACTCTAAATTAGAGGAAGATTCTAAAGACGACTCAAAATTGGAAAAAACCAAATTTATGTAGAAGTCGTATCCTTTTGGATGTGAGTCGTATACCTTTGTTAATTAAGTATCCTAAGATTTTAATGAAAGCCATAAATGTATAAATGTAATAATGCCATTCTACATCCTATATATGTAAAGCAGCATTCTATTCAATGAACGCCATCAAAACCGAAAATCGATCACAACTGAAAACTTTAATATGAGGTGCTTGTCAACCATCCCACACCGAACAATTTGGTAAACCAAACATTATTTTATTTTCAAGTGGTGAAAGATTAAATAAAAGCTCCTAAAGAGTAGGTTAGAAATATATAGGTACTAGCTGGATACCCGTGCTTCGCTACGGAGTGTTTTTAAATTTGATAAGTTTATAAACTACCAGGAAAGTATACAAAATATTTTACTATGCGAGAATATTTAGATTCTATTTCTCCTAGTTATATCCCCCACCTCTTTGATAAGATCATTTGCAAATATCCTAAATTTACCCCCCTCCTAAATGAAAATATGACAAAACTGTACATAACAACAATTACTGTACTCTTAAAGAGCATTTCAACGATATGCAT
>KZ652960.1:102894-125736 GCA_001010745.2 Gerris buenoi
TCCCCCCCCCCCCCCCTGCACTACCCCATTAGGACAGATCCTAAAAATAAGGCTAAGATACAAAAATATACATCTTTCTGGTCCAATGATATTTCCGGAAGTTGATAAAAAAAATTAAATTTTACAATTTTTAGGGTGCCCTAAAATTTTTGTGATTTGAAAAATCGAAGTTGGGTATCATTTTATAGGTATTGAAATTTGGTTCACAAAAATGTATCGTGTTTCTAAAATGGTGTTCATTTTACCTCTAAAAAAATGCAATAAGTTCATACCGAAGATAGTAGGTAAAGGGTAATTAATATATGCACACCTTGTTTAAAAAAATATAAAATAATTATAATAAATTCTTATGACCGAAGAAGCCCTTTTAGTAACTTGCTGGCAAGTAGATACTTGACGGATTTTTTCTTTTTTTAATCATAATTTCATGTTGTTATTTCAAGGTCTTTTAATACTTCGTGTTGTTACTTTATAGATATAACTGAGAGAATAGTATAAAAATATTATTTTAAGTGCTAGTTTTTCTTTTTTATTAATAGTTTTAGATGAAGGTTAGGGTTCGCCATAATAGGCTAAATGACATCCAAATGTTTATAGGCTAATAATGTTAAAGGATTTATAATAGTATTTTGGCTTTGCCTCCATCTATTATAATCATATCCTCATTGTGATACTGGGTCTTGTGGTGGGTAGGGTAAATTCGGGCTTTCTGCCAACGTCCTCTAAGCTAAAAATTACCGTTGTATCCAAAAAAACCACTTCTCCCTCGTTCATTCTAACCCCGACACACTTTATCACATCTAAAGAAATTTCTAGGTCGTTTCTCTCACTTACATAATTTCTGTAAGTAGGATAAAAGAAGAACGGAATACATTTATAAAGATTGTGTGGTTTGTTTAAGAACCAAGTCAAGGTCTTTATTGATCCCATGGAAAAAGAAAAACTTGGAACTTGAGCGAATACAATATTTTTACAAGCCATTAAATGAAACAAAAATATAAATCAGTGTGAAATTTAAAAAATTATATTTTACCTCTTAATAAAGCCTTTTTAGGGTTTCGTTGGTAAAACCAAAAAAAAGAAACCCTTATAGTTTCGTTCCTGTGTCTGTCTGTCACTCTGTACGGTTCCAATAACTTTTGAACCAAAAGAGATAAAAGCGTGAAACTTACCAGTATTAAAGATCGTTTTGACGCGCACACAGGAAAAATATAGAGAACTCAAAATAATCAGCTGTTCAAATTCAAAATGGCGGATAATTCACATCGCGAGAAAAAAATATTTTTTTTAAATTTTGAGTGGGGTATCAAATGAAAGGTATTGAAGAGTAGATTACAAATATATACAACACTTGTGAGCAATATTTCATTTTCCCCGCCATTTTGTCAAAAAATTAATAATCCCCCCCCCCTCCTCCCTCTTACTAATTTTGAAGTGGGGTATCAAATGAAAGGTATTGAAGAGTTGTTTACAAATATATATACCACTTAGGGTTAGTGTTTCATTTTCGGCGCCATTTTGTCAAAAAAACATCGAAATTAGTCGTGTCTCCCCTCCCCTCCCGCTTACTAATTTTGTTATACCAACACAATACCAACGAAAACCTTTTTACGTGAGTCTTCACGCCTTACCAATTTATTTATACAATATACTTTCTTTAAAGACTACTTCCAGAAATATTAATAATATATTCAATACCTTTTTCAAATATATAAGTAAAATTAACATACTTAGGTTACATGCAGTGATTAATTATCAAACATTTAAGTAAGTATCGTTAAGATGTAGACTAATAGTTAGAGAAAAGTAGTAAAGGCGAAAGTAAAAGAGGGAGAGAGAGAAAGAAACAAAAAAAACCAAAAACAACTAAGATAAATAAATAATAATAATAACCATTTAATGGATAGTTGTAGCTTAGCAATTAGCTGTTTACCTTTAGGCAAAGTTCATTTTATATGTATTTTTTTATCCCTCCCTTTCTTCTTCAATCAATCTGTTTTCCAAAACCGTTTTATAAAGTATCTCATCCACATATTCCTTTTATTTCCTCACCCCATATACTATACCTGCCTTTTTTAATTTTCCTGTTTACTGGCCACCATTCTAATACTTTCCTGATCCATCTTCCATTCATGTGTCCCGACCATGTCTACTTTTTTATCAAACAAGCCTGCCTATATCTTTTAATTTAGTCCTATTTCTTAACCATCCTTTCTAGTTGGTCCCCCCTACCATACTCCTCTCCATGGATCTTACCGTCACCCTAAGTTTATTCAGTATTCTTATTCTTTTAAGTAAGACCCATATTTCTCATCTATAAGTGATAGCCAGCAAAACCTGGTAGACTAAATAACTGTTATTTTTTTCTAATGCGTTCGCCAACCAATGGATAAAGAAAGGAAAAAAGAAATGATAAAAGCGAAAATGGGAAGAGGGTGACAAGTCAAAATGTAAGAGGATAGAAGAGCGAATTATTGAATAGAAAAGGTGAAAATAAAAAACTATGCACTGTAAAAGAAAAGGGGCCATAAAACTTGTAGAGGACATAAACATAAAAGAGAAATAATAAATTGGCAGTTGAAGAAAGAGAAAAAATCGGAATTAAAAGAGGAAAAAATAAAAAAAGGGATAAATTTCAAAATCCTATCGCAATCCTCTTTCTTTAAATTTTAAAGCCTATTTGAGATATTAGAAAGGGGAAAATAAATAGAATAAAGGACAAATAAAATATAAAATAAAAAAAAATCAAGAATAATGTAAATAAAATATTTAATAGTTGCTAAAAAGAAATGGATAAGCTTTAAAAAGAAGTTAAATTAGCAAAGAATAAATGGAAAACTTCTTTTTCATTTTGTTTTATTTTACCTTTGTAATATAATAACACTCAGTTGTCCTATATGATTAACTTGATATCAAATTAGTACTCAAAAAAAAAAATAAATAAATAAACACTCACAAGAGTTTAAATTGAAGCGCTGCTGTTGGTGGACCGGAGGTTTGATAGTAGACGAATATACGAATATTATATAAATAATCATTAAAGCCGCACAAGATTAAATTACCGTATATTAATAAGTACACATTAATGTTATAGTAATAAATGGAAATCACTTAGTACGAAAAATTTTAAAAATATAACACTCCCGATAACTTCGAAAATATTTCAACAAACTTCACAATCAAGAACTAAAAATTCACGACGCGATTTGTCCCTGAAACAGAAATAAATACATATTATTCACTATTATTAAAATAAAATAAAAATAATCGTAACATTTTTTGTAGTTTAGGCTATATGCGATGCACATATGACACTCAAACATTTTTAAAACATCTTTTTTGGGCTAAAACGTTTGTCTCCAAATCGAATTTTTACCAATCAAGACAATATTTATACATACATTACATTATACATTTTCATGTACTTTCTTGTACGTATGAGAGAGAAAAATATAGGTTCGAGACAATTCAGACAAACTTTCTCATACATTTATGATTTCATAATTACTTAGCCCAGTGTTTTCCATTTATTAGTTTTCGTAGGCATATTTAATTATTATTGAACATTTTATCAAAATTTATCATAAAAAGGAATAATCGAACCCGTTCTCTCTGCGTCCTCGTTTAAAGATATTTTCTCAGGAATATTTTTCCCGGGGAAACGGCTTATATTGTTAGATTCGTATTTAAATGGTCTAAATTTTAGATTTTTTAATCAAAATCGTAGGACCGTTTTCGATTTTTTTTTTTCTTTTATTTTTTTTTTCTTCTTTTTTTTAGCAACCCCAAATTTGGAGCTTAAATTTCATTCTTTAAAATTCATTCATCAATTTCTCCTCGGGTTATGCTTTTTTAGAACATGTATGCCAAGTTTCGTAAAAATCGGCCCCAGAAGATAGACAGACATTTTTTAAAACCATTTTTTTTAACTCAGGGGGCCTCAAAACGTGTAAATCTTTCAAAATCGAATTTATTTTTGCGCCATCATAATACTTAATCTTTATATGTACTCATATATACTACCACAATACTTACTCTTTATAATATGTAGTCTTATTTATATGTACTACCATAATACTTAATCTTTATATGTACTCATATATACTACCACAATACTTACTCTTTATAATATGTAGTCTTATTTATATGTACTACCATAATACTTAATCTTTATATGAAAAAGTAAAAATACCAAGACCAAGTGTTAATAATATTGGGAGCTAGATAAATTTGTATCTCCTAGTTATAAAAAATAATAATAGCTAAAAATGATTACAACTAAAATTTTAAGGAACAAAGCTAATAACACAGTAACTAATAATAACACAATAAGACAGTATTTTATTTACTACAAAGACGTATTTACATAAAATTATCTAAACCGGTTGTGTACCACAGAATTTATTATTTTATTATCAATTAATTATATAAAGATTAAAATTTGTTATACTATAAATAAGTAATTCTAATGATATTACTAAATTTATTTACCAGTTATAAGGAATTCGTTTGTCTAAATAACTATTAAGTCAAAGGATATTCAGTCCAAAGAACTTGTGAACAAAGGAACATCTCAACTTTAAATGAGTGCCTATATTCTAGATAAGCACGAAGATAACTTATATTTTATGTAATATAAATATAAGTAATATTTATGGACTGCATTTCATAAAAGATTTAAGAACCAACGTCTAGATCAAATATATCTAAAAAGGAGAGGGGGGGGGGTCTATATGAATTACATTGATAACTTCTAATTTACGGGAAATATTTAATTAAGTTTTTTTTTTTAATTAAATAGATAAACTTTATTTAAACCGGGCCGAACAAGTGTGTCAAGTTTGTTGTTCAATTTAGTTCTGTTGTAAATGTAAAAATGTCTCAACTCTTCTAATTGCCAAAAAACGTGATGTGAATCGACCCTCAACACGTTATAACCTGTAACTTAAATTTATTTTTATTAAAAGCTACCTTATTTTGTTTATTATTGTAACTGTATGTTTTGATACACTTGTTAAATTTTCTCTATTGACATTTCAAACAGTTTTATATAATTCAAAATAACCGATTAATCTCAAACTTTTAATTGATTTTATCGATACCGTTTCTTTTTACCAAAAGATGGCTAATATGATAACCGAGTGTGAAACCATAGGGACCAGGTCTAAGAGGAGGAAGTTAGCAAACGAAAAGGACGACACTTCGCTCTATAAGACAAGTAATGAAGAGACGATTCATGGCAAAGATACGTTCGAAACTCCGGATGAATCTATGTCTGAACTAGAAGAATCTGTGTCCAGGTCCATGAAGTCTATGTCCAGGTCAACAGCCTATAGCAAAAGTGGGATGAATAAGTAAGTTTGGTAAATTTACAGTATCGTACCCAAGTATCTACTTGCTTCTAGATTTCCGGTTAATTTCGATTTTTTAATTGAATCAGGATAAACTTTAAAAACTTGGTTTAATATACACTTGAACTATCACATAGGTATTTCTAATTGTCCTTGTTGTTTCTAGTTGACTTCGTTTTTTTTTTTTTTTTTTTTTTTTTTTTAAAAAAACTGTTCCTTTTTACAATTTAATAACTTTAGGTTACTTTTGACCTGTGATTATTTCGGTGAAGTAGTAAATAGTTTTTTTTTAAATATACTTTATACTAGAGGTCGACCAAGAAGTCATGGAAATCTGGGGAGTGCGCTAGTATCGTCGTGTACAGTCAGTTTTTAATGAAATAGACCACTGTCAAAAATCACAGTGTTGTTCTTTGTTATTAATCATTTTATTTTTTTAACTTCTATATTTTTTTGCTAAGGGCAACACTGTACCTGATAAGAAATCACTTCTACTATACGATAATATCTTAATATTATTATTTATTGATGATTATTCCTCTTTATTTCTGAGTTTGATTTGTTGCTTTTTATTTCCAACCCCGTTAATTGTAGCGTCCTTTGTATTTGCATCATCCCGTGGATTTGTGGATCTTACGAAAATCGTTTGGGACAGTTGTGATTATAACTCGTACTGTATAAAAACAAACAAAACAGGAAACCTAACAGATTGGAAATCTTCTTCTGATATTTGTTGAGATTTGACATAACTGCGGATTTCATTCAAAGTAAAATAGCACCCGACTATACTGACTTCGGCAATACTCGGAAGTTCCGACTATAAACGAAGCTAAGCTTTCAGTTTCTACCGTGTTCATGACTACTTGGTCGACCTCTAATAAAATTACTAATAAATTAAATATATATACTATTAAATATACTTTTTTATACTATAAAAAATATCGTTAAATATGCACTTGAACACCCACCTACTTATAATTGTCCGATTGACTTCGGGTTTTTTTTTTTTCAAACTGTTCCTTTTTAAAATTTAACAACTTTTAACCTGGTACTGTACAGTAAGATTAATTTTGACTTTTGACACTCAGATTAGCCAACCTAAATGATGAAAAAAATAATACCACTAGGCCTGTAGGAGGGGTGGGGCCAGTGACATTTTTGTTTGCCTAGTTGGCCCGACCTTCTAAAATTCAAAATCCTGACTTCTCATTGGCTCCCGAGGGATTTTCCCGCGCTGTCAAAAGTCAAAACTTTAGTAAATCTTATGTAGGAACTTGAAACGCCGTGAGATTTTGCGTGGGAAACTGGATCAACATCGACAATCGGAAACTGGATCAACATCAACAATCGACTTTACTTTGAGATATATCGTTATTCCTCTAGGCAGAGTCCCCTTCTAGGTCTAGGAGTTACGACCTTTTTACCTAGCAATATAGGCCTAGTCTAGGCGCCATTCAACATAACACTTTCATTCCTTTTTATGGTGATATTTTATTTTTTCCTTTTATTGGTTGGTACATTATTTTGAAACGCATGATGTCCTACTACCTACTAGTACTGGAATCTTTATCTGATTAGGTATATTAAATATTGATAGGGCATGAGCTACTTAACTTACTTACTTAAGTTTAGGATTATAAAAAGCAAAAAGTGGAAGAATCAAGGACAAAGAATGGGATTAGGACCTTAGAGGTAAACCCTTTTATTTTTAAAGAAGTGTAATCTTTCATGGAAAATTGTAAAAACTTTATAAAAGTTGAAGGAAAATAATCTCATAACCCAAGCCGCTTTCCTTTCAACAAACTAACCCCTATCCCACTCAAAATCAATAAAAAAACAACATATTTTTAGTCAGTCATAGGACAACCACTCATTCGATAACATCTTTTATTCCGTGATCATATATTTCGTATTTAGCATCTCCTTAGAATTTTTGAACTGGCACTCTTATCGTTCCGACCAGATTGCACCGACAAATCGCAAGGTGTAAAGCCAGCTGTAGGTGTGCCATGAAATTTCATAGAAAACCTTGTTAACAATGATCAAAAGTTTAAAAATTTTGTTAAGTTAAACATGTTTTTTTTCCACGTCAATTAATATAATATATTTCATAAATTAAAATATGATTTTTGCATGAGTTTTCCTAGCCAAAATAAACAACCCTTTTAAGCTATTCACTATAGTAATTTACTGATACAAAGTTATAATGGTACTATGATAAAAAACTATCAATGAATTAGTGGTTCAAGTGTGTCACGGCTAATATAGGTTGGGATTAGTGTGCCGTGAGGCGTGAGGTAAAAAAGGTTGGCAAACACTAAAATAAAATAGACTGATGTCTATTCAAACCCTTAAATTGTTACATGAACACAATTTTTGTTGTTGTTTTAGGTATGACGAAAAATCAGATGATAAAATTAAAATAAATTCCAATAACATATCTGGAAATAAAAATCGCAATAAATCAAAATCTCCCTTGTCTAATGAAAAAACAAACATCGATCATTTACCTATTCGATCAATTTTAGAAAATGAAGAATACATAAGTACATCAAAATCAAAACAAAAAAATAGAACCAGTTGTACCTCTTTGAGCTCTACAACTCAAAAGGAAATATTAAATAATAAGATCAAAAAGTTAAGTTTGGATGCGGATGTTTCAAACTGTGAAATAGAAAAAAAATCCAATTCACCTGAATGCAAATTAGGAAAAAATAAATTTTCAAGTAAGGACGATATTTCTTCTAATAAGCCAAATAAAAAGAAAGCAAATAAAAATGTTAATTGCAAAAATAATAATGAAATTGAGAGCAATATTCGAACACGTTCAAAATCAAAGGTGAATGCATTACAAAGTGATGATTCGATTGTTGAAATGCTTGAAAATAAAATTCAAACTTATAGAGGGGAATGTTCATTTAATGAACCTGATTTTGAAAACTCACCACCAGTTAAAGCAATTCAGATAATGGAGACAATAAGTCCTATACAATCTCATGTCAAACGCACAAATACATTTAAAACTAATATTGAGTCAGAAGAAGAATTTTCAGAGAGTTCGGAACAATCGAACGACTCAATAATGGAAAATGTGAGTAAAAACCCAAAATCTGATAATTATGGTAGATATTCTAGTGAAACTGATTCCCAATGTTCAAAGGAAAATTATTCACCTGATGAATCAAACGTAAAGATCAAGAGCTATACTAAATCACTGAAAAACGATCAGAAATCTAGAAGTAAAATATCAAAAAAAAATCTGGAAAATTCTGAGGAAGATTTTTCAAGAGGTAGTGAAAATTCTGATGATTCAGTGATCAATGAATCTCAGGATGAGAGGGTATCTAGAGTTACCCATAGAAAGAACAGCGAGCAATCAAAGGGTGGAAAAATAAAAAATTCTAAAACAAAAGCAAGTTCAGCCTGCAACAAACCCATTTCTGTAAGTTTTTTTAATGTTTAATTAGTTTGAAATAATAAATAAAATATTTTGTAATTATAAATATGTAGTCAAATTGTGTAGGTATATTTGGCTAATAGTTTATGTTCATAAGTACATATATAACACATAACATTTACAATACACTTACTTTTTTTTTGTCCCGATTACTGTATTAGGTTTGTACAGGGTACAGTGGTACTGGAACTGGATATTATCTTATTTAAAAAGACAAATAACTAAATCTCTAAATATCTTCTATCTTTTTAAATATAATCATAGAACATAAATTATATAATGTAAAAAATTGTTAAATCATTTAAAAAAAATTATACATTTTCTAATATTTTTTTTTTTACCATAATAAGAAAAAAATGTAACTTCTCAGGGCTCTATGGATCTAACCATCAAGGTACTAGGTAATGGGAGATAAATTAGGTTTCTCCCAATCACTAATTACAGTGTCTTTAAATTATACAAACAAAATTGGTCCAACAATCTTAAGCAAAATGTTCTTTTTGATTTATACATTATCATTTAAATCATAAAAAAATGAACCTAAAATGGTCTTGTATTGATCTGGCTTCTTAATTATAATATAAATTTTTCTTAAAAATAAAAAATTAATGGGTTTAATTTAATTAATTTTAACAAAATTTTGTCTGAAATTAATATATATTTCTAGTTAATTTTTTTTATTAGACATATTGATGTAGTAAATAAAAGTAGAACGCATCTAAGTTAATACTTTTTTAAAACTTAATCATAGAACATAAATTAGATAATGCAAATTGTTAAATCATTTAAAAATTGTACATTTCAAATATTTTTCTAGGCTGAAAAAAGAAAGAGCATATCAGAGGAGTCATCTGATTTTTCACCAAACATTTCTGCACCTCAGAGGTAACTAATGAAAAGAACTGGTTGATTCATTTTATCAATTCAATTAAACTTTGTCTTTATGTACTCTTCATGATTTAGTTATTTGCCTAATTATATTTCTCATTAGTGGAAGACCAAAGAAAACTAGAGCGGAAGATGCCACATCCAAACCAAAAACACCAATTAAAAGAAAATCACAAAGGTTAATTAAAGCAGATCCAAGTAAAAGCAATATATCTGATGAGGTGGACCAGACTCAACCTAAGTCCGCTAAAAAACGAACTTCTACTGCCAAATCGCCTAGAACACCTTCTTTAAGGTCAGCTATTGTCAGCAGCTTTGATTTTATTATTTATAAAAGAATCTCAATTTTTGCTAATTATTTATACTGATATAATAAACCAATTATAGGGGTCTAGCACATTCTGAAATTGACATGTGACTTGTGACTGGATAACTAAAGAGATTTTTTGGTTTTTTTTAATCTGAAATGTTTTGATTCAGAAAAAGTGATGCATTACTATTTATGCTCTGGCCCCACTGGAGTTGCATAAAAAAGTTGTCGGATTATTCTTGTTTTTATCAATTAAAAACAGATTTTTTTTCAAGTTCAATTGAGATTGTGTGATAAGAAATGTAAATTGCAGTTGGTTAATGTAAATAATTTCATGGTGGTTTTTAAACAATGTCAACATCTGGATAGTAAAAGCTGCAAAATCAAGTTTCTATGTATTTAGGGTTTGCCCACTTCATTTTGCACCACAAATCTGAGAGAATTTATTTCTTAAATTCCTAAAATACCAACATTCTGAGTGCAGATGTATGCAAAATATATTTCAAATACTTTTTTCTATTCCAGTCATCATGCAAGTGAAGAACTTGGTTTGTCATGGGATAAAAAAAGTACACCTGCAAGGAGGTATTCTCTTAGACTAAAAAAAAACAATTCAGAGTGTGGAACTCCAGTATCAAGTACAAGTATTAGACACTCATCCATTGGTAACACTCCTACACCCTCAAAGAGGTCTGTTTTTTATTTATACAAATACACATTTAATGTAACTACCATACTACTACAATAGTTACAATAGCATAGCAATAAGTGATGCTGAAAGAATACAGCTTTAATTAAAGAGCAGCCTAGTGGCTATTTTGGTGTTAATGGAATGTTTTGAAAAAACATCACTATAGCATAGATAAAAGAAACATGTTTACGATGGACAAAAAATAAAATATATAACCAATTTAAAAGGTAATGCTGTAAAATAAAAATAAAACCATTTCTTGGTTCACCTACTCATGGATATTCAATAGGGTGGGCCGATTTTTTTTTTTTTATTTTAATTTGAAAAAGTCCAACCTCGTAATACTTGTGTATGCATTAGAAACTATCATACGTAAAATTTTGGTGTATGATAGTTTCTAATGCATACACAAGTATTACGAGGTTGGACTTTTTCAAATTATAAAAAAAACATTTTGGTCCACCCTAAAATTCAATTATGGCTGTACCCTCCTAGATAAGCTAAGCAGTATAATCTCAAAATTGTACCAGGATTGTGGAAGTATATAAAGGGGTTTAAATAATGAATGAAGTGTAGGTTTTGTGGTTTTGGATTGAGTTTAGCTCCTGTCCACAATTTAACAAAAAAGCAGACAGCTTTAAGTAAAAAAATATTATTCAACGTGTTCTCCTCTTGATAGTAAGTCCAAAAACACTCATCAATTGATATTACTTATGTAATAACCTCAATAATTGACAGAAAAAGTGGCTGACTCACTTGTCCATGCTATACTTTTTTTATGTTTAAAAAACTGATTTTTTCTTTTAATTCTAGGAAGCAATTACTAAATATAGGCTTGACTAACCAATTAGATAAGGACTCAGATTCAGACTCCAAACAACCGAAACAAAGTTCTAGACAAACAGCTGCTAACACTAAGCGAAAACTCAAGAAATTGGATATGAATGATTCTGATTTAAGTAGTGATTCAGACAATGATTTAACTCCTGTCATATCATCTAGAAATAGTACTCCGAGGAGAACGCCAAGGAAATCAGCTGGAAAAGATTCTAATCAGCTTTACATTACAAAATCTACACCAAAAAAGACATCACAGAGGAAATCATCACATAAATAATAGCATCTAAAAATAATTTAGGTAAATTAATCTTGCCTAGGTGAAACACATGCTTGTATATTTTCTTTGATAACCTTTGTAATCAGGTTTGCCTCTGAGGAATTAAGTAATAAATATTAAATTGATAAAGTAACTAGGTAGAACCTAGTTTACTCTACCTAGGTAAAAGGGGCATTGTGGTGTTAGTGACTATACCACATACCATAGAGTTGACCCCATCTTATGTCCCTTCCTGTTATTGACAACTCCTCAGTGTGGTCGTAACCTGATCTCTTATTAGGTTTCAACACTTCTTGATTAAAAGTCATAAATTTATAATAACTTTGTTTTATAGGCTAGTATTATTCATAGACTAGTCCAAAGCCTTTGCCTAGCTTTTTTTTCTTCCAGAGTCTCTGCCTTTCAACAGCTCCTATCCAAATTTCATAAATATTATTTAACAGCACAATTATAAGTCTGTATTTATAGTACAATTTTTAAAATTAAAACCATACCAAACTTACTCTTACTTATGATCCTACTTTACCAAGGCTAATACTCAAAACATGTGGGAAAGACTTAGTTCGCTAATCTACTCTATCGCCCCTTATGCTGAAAAGTATATAAGCTAGTGAACTCTCCAAATATAATTAAGACAAGAGAGAAATTTGTATGAGATCATGGAATTTACATGATTTTTTAAATTAATTTCTCATTAACCATTGTTGCAATAGGTTCTTATTTATTGGGTAATTAAGAGTAGAGAGGTATTTAGCTTTTAAGAAATGCAGGTCCATCTTTTAGTTTCCTGTAGACTCCTGAGAGAGAATTGATTGCATATTGTTTTATCTAAGAAAGTTAATTCTATTTGCATTTTTGTTAAAATTAATTTTATATTTCTTATGACAGAACATAAGGAAATGGTCTTTTAGGATGCACTATTTTTTAAAAGGGAGATTTTTTTTAAATGTTTTAGTTTAACTCTTATTGGATTGGATACTTTTTCTTTTTCTCATCAAGGTGACCAAATAATCTAAGAATCACAATGGAACAAAAAATATTTCCAAAGCTAATAAAATCAACTCCAATACATTTTTTCATGTATGTTTAACTAAGTTTTAAAATGCAGAACTCAAAGGCTTTATTATTTATTATTATTCAATAATGAGAATCTTGAGTGAAAAATGATTGTTAATAGCAATTAATGATATAGCTTAATAACAATTAATATTTTTTTATTTTTGCAGGCTGTAATACGGTTTCTACAATTCACCTTAAGTTAGAAAGATCTGATTAATATGTTGAAACAGAACAAACACTACTGGAAAAAAATTAGAATAATCAAATTTCATCTTTTGTAAAATACCAAAATTTGGAACCTTACTTTTAAGACTTAAATATAAGGAGATGGCTAAAATATAAAGGAAAAAGTGTTTTTTTTTTTTTTTTTTTTTTTTTTAATAAAAATAAGATATCTATTACATTTATATATTATAAGTCATCCTATTACTGAATTATTATAAAAATATAACTTTTGAAATGCATTTTTACACTAAAATCTACTAACTAGGCAAAGAAGGTGGCAATGACTATTAAATTATAATAAATCTGATTTGGAGGAAGTATCAAATTTAATGGGGTGTAATAACTAAAAATTATATCCCTTTGATTTTGCCAATATGGTATAATCCTACAGATTATAAAGCTATCCCAGAATTGTTGGTCTTTGTGAGTGGAAAAACTACCATTGATATGGCTACCAATAGTAAAAATTAAATTGTAATTTTCCTACATTCAACATTTTAAAGGTAAATATATATGAGGTGTTGATATGAATAAAATGCCTGTAGTGCCTTAGGCGCCACATTCTCTTCTAATCTTTCTTTCCTATAAGATGCTGTTGATTCCAGCCAAAAGCAAGCTTTCTTTACCCAGGGCCGTATTTACAGGGGGGCTTGAAGGGCTATAGCCCAAGGCGGCAAGTTTTGAAGGGCGGCACTTTTGAGCTGTGATTTTCGAGGCGGCAACCTTAAAAATTTAAGGTTAAGGAGGCGGCAACCTCACTTGCTGTCACACACATACACGAAGCGCGAGGGCCGAGGCTATAGTGTAAAACAGTGTTTTTTAACCGGAGGGTTGCAAAAAGATATTTAAGATTAAAAAAATGATTATTATGTTGAGATATTAAATAAAAAAAAATACTGCGGTGAAAATGTAGATGTTGGGGCCCAGGCCCAAGTTGGAGAAAGGCGGTACGGGAGGCCTTGGTGGCCACCCGGGTCGGAAAAAAATGAGGGCGTACCTGGCAGTTACAAGATAAATCGAGGAGAAGACACTGCAGGTATTTCGTCCCTGACGCCCAATCGGGGGCGCCGCTGAAATTTAAAAAACCAAAAAAGTTTTAAATTTTAGCGCCGCCCCGTTTGGGTGTCTGGGTTAAAATTCCTACAGTCTCTTTTCCTCAGTGTACCTTATGGTTATATTAATACCTGGGGCCTGGTACGGCCTTATTTTTTTCCGACCCGGGTATCCACCAGGGCCTCCCGTAGCGCCTTCCTCCAACTTAGGCTCCAACATCTACAGCTTCACCTAAAATTATCAATTTAATAAAATTTGGAGCGAAGACGGTTAAATTAATATAGATCATCTGTGGGCTATGTTTAACATACCACCCAATTACCTTAAAAATCTGATCAGTTCTTTTAAAGATATTAATTGTAAATAAACGTAAGTTTGTGTGCATGTAGAGTAGAAAGAAATGGGCGCAGAAGGTTGAAACTTAAGTGGGACCAACATTGGGCTAATTACGCACTAACAATCTTTCTTGACGGAATCGGTTTTCCTTACGGAAAGAATGACAGTGGATGGGGCGCTTTTAGCGGGTATCGACTTTCTCCATTTTGTGTCACAATAGGTGATTTTTGGTTCAATTACATTAAGTAAATACTCAAAATTATTTACATTCATTCTATAAAACTTTAAAAAATCACGGGATTATTACATAGGTCTTCATGCAACTTATAGAACTGCCCCTTCATTAATATATGGCTGGAGAGAGGATGAACCCAGTAACGTTTGGCGTCGTTTAGCTTTCCCACGGAGCAAAAGAGCAATCACACAAGTGGTTTCAACGAAATCTATTGCGAAACTAAAATCAAACTAGCGATTTATCAGTCGCAATGTGCGCACCTCATAAATCTTAGCGACAGCGATTTTTAAGTCACAGCGACAAGAAATCGCAAGTAGGCGGCTAGCCTAAAGGATTTTTTTTGACAACACCGACTTCAAACTGTTCGGAAGAGAGATCATTTTCGGTGATAAAAAGAATAAAAAACTATCTCCGTTCATCACAATCACATGAGCGTCTTAACTCAATGACAGTGTTAACAATAGTCTTCAATCACCAAACAGCTTAACTACGATGGTCTAATAGACTCATTTGCTCAAAGTAAATCACGTAGAAAGAAATGCTAAATTGTTATTCCCTATCGCTACAATATATCTTTGCCTAGTATAGCTATAATTTATCCGTTCGAAAGTTATTAAAATAAAAAACAAAATTGCTGTATCGTTTTATTATAAACATTACTTATAGGCCAAGCGCCAGAGACTTTGAACGGGAAAAAATTCCGATAAAGCTGAATTATGGTTTATGGCTTTATTTTGGTCCCCTGATGAACATATTAAGTTTTCCCTCTCGAGGGAGGTCTGCGTTGGCCGCCATTATGAAAAAAAGGGACCAAAATTCGGATTTTGGCCAATATCTTTGTTCTATCGATGATACGACAAAAATAGATAAATATTATCAAATTTGTAGGTCTTTAAATGGTAGAAGAAACTCCCATTTTATGCGGGTGCAGAAAAACAACACACAAAATGTCGCACTTCGCGGCGATGTAGCTTCGAAACTATTGACTTTAGCGTATAATGACATTGAATCTTTTTTTTTGACAATTTAAAGACCTACAAATTTGATGGTATCTATTTTCATGGTCATATTATAAATGAGAACGAAGATATTGGCAAGAAACCGAATTTTAGTACCTTTTTTTTCAAAATGGCGCCCAACGCAGGGTAAAAATTAATATGTTTATCAGGGGACCAAAATAAAGCCATAAACCAAAATTCAGCTTTATCGGAATTTTTTCCCGGTAATGGCCTTTTTTGAGCTAACGTTCTTGGCCTATTATTTAATTAAACGTAGTTAAAGTTGACAAGTGGTAGAACAAATATGTATAAAAGAAGACTATAACAAACAGATCGAGTACTTAAAAATATATAGGGATGTACGTTAGGAAGGGCAGGGGTGGAGGGGGGGTATTTTTCACCAGTAAAAGATCAAGAAGGGGGCGGCAAAAATGGATAGCCCTAATGCGACCAAAACGTAAATCCGGCTCTGTCTTTACCCCATTTTTTTCTTTACTTTTCTTTTGAGAGGTTTTTACAGCCAAAGACATCATGGCCCGACCTATTACCCACCAAAATCTCAAGCTCTCATTCACTCTCCTCCCATTTTTTTTTCTCAATTTTCCCAAGCTGTCAATTTAAAAAATATATTATGAGTATAGGTGGGCCCTGTGAACAAATGTGTTGTATCCCAAAACTATTGATATACAAGACTATGTTCCATAATAATATTTCAATCGTTTACCTGTTTCCTCTAGTGAATAATATTTCTATTAAAATATGGACATAACAAAACCTGGTTTAGTGTTTGGTCATTAATCATGTCTTACCACTTATTCATAAGTCATTTATTCATGTCATTTATTCATAAGGTATTCATAAGTCATTACTATACCTTATTTTGACTCTCAAATGGAGACACAATTTTTAATTTGTATTACCGACTACAAGCTGGATTTGTAAGTAAATCATCATGTTTTAATGGGTATAAAATGTTTATTAAGAATTAGTTCAAATCTGGTTTTTTGTGTTAATTTATGTGCGACCCAGATTTTTTAAAATATTAAAAAGGAACTGATATTACAAATAGAAAATATTATAAGAATTCCATAACTAATTGTATTTTAATTCTTATTTTGTAGCTATTGAAAAAGTTTGTAATGACTGAAGATGAACTTTAGAATAAAGTTTGTAATGAACTTTAGAATAAAATTGAAACGTCTCATAATGTTTGTCTGATTTACGCATTAATTCTACACCTCTACAGACATCAAATTATTATCTTCATATAATTTATAAGGGTTTATCACTAGTTAATTATTATTTATAATTTTAAATTTAGTTTAAACTTGTTTTCATTGGGGAGAAATAGGGAAATTATTTATTTATTTATTTATTTATTTATTCAATATCTTTATTAGCAAAAGTTAACACTACTAAGGGTAACTGCAGCCATTTTAATGGAAATTATTATATAATAAATAAGTCAAATAATTGGGCAAAACCATCAATCATTTTAGTGTTCTCTTACTCAGAGTTTACTCAGTTACTCATAAGTTTTTACTGGTCTTTCTCTCTTTCTGCTAGTCCCAGGACCCAAAGTCAAATCTTCATCACAAGAATCTGAAGAGGAAAGTGAAGGATCTGAATATTCATCTTCATTTGGTAAATTAACAGCATTCCTTCACAATGAATTATTTCATCATCATTTCCTTGAAGAATCTCGCTCTCACTTTCACTTACACTTTCCTCTTTAGACTTATTGAGAGTCAGTTTAATTCTTGAAGAACTCTTAGAATTTATTTGGGCTTAGAATAATGTTTATCCTTAATAAATAATAGGTAAGGAAACACCAAAAGAACTGTTATAGGCTCGGAGCAGAGGAGAACTGAGAGACCTGTCTCACAGAGATGGACAGTAAAACAGAAACCATTCATTTACAGTTTATCAGTAAACTACAAAACTAATGATAAGAAAACCACCTCACCCGCTTATCTCTCAAAGTATCTACCATCCTAAACAAAGCTATAGTATTATTTAGTTATTTCGTCTTCAAAGGAATATAGAAATCTACATTTTTAGTGGTGGTAAAAATTACTATTCCATCTTTGAAGGTTTAACAAGTTGTAAATAATATACAGTGCGTCCCAAGATAGAGTATCCGAGAGGAAAAATTTTCTTATTTTTGGGTTTTCGAAAAAAAGTTACTCTTCATAAAAACTCCTGCTTGTTCTTAAACCTCTGAAAATGATAAAAATGTTCTTGATTTTTTGTACAGAATGTTCTGTTTTTGAAAACTTTAAAATATGACTAAGAGTAAACTACCCTTATTTGTTATGGTATCGAAAAATATTATTTAGGAAAATGGTTCAGAAATGCAAAAATAAGTATAAATATTAAATATTAATTTTTTTATGAATTATTAAATTATATAAGAAATTTAGTGAGATACGGGTTTAAAGAAAATATGTTGTTACCTACTAGGTTGCTATAATATCTATTAAAGCATATATTAAAGAACACATTACTTTCTTGATCACATCATCATCTGACAATCTCTTTATTCTCAATATGTCAAAACCTAAACATTAATTAACACCAATAAAATAACAAATAATAAAACTAAACAAATACATGACATCTACCGCCCTAGCTATGCTCCCAAGGTACAGTACTAATTAACTTGAATAGCGTTCTGGTGGCTTGATCTTAGATCGATCTCTTAACTCATAAGGGGTCTGATGCTGAGACTGTGAGCCTGCTTTATTACTACTACTTGCCACATTATTCTTATCATTCGAAGGAGTTAAGTGTAGGTGCTCTCTAGTTCTACGGTATACTACCCCATCCTCATTCTTTACTAGAAAAGATCTAGGAGCAGTATGTTTTTCTATTACACTTCCTCTTTCCCATCCTTTATTATTTGGGGATTTAAACATAACTTTATTCCCTGGCTCAACATCTTTTAACTTCCTAGTATTCCTATCATAATAAAATTTCTGTTTCCATTGCCTATCTTTTAGCTTTTTATTTAGCTCTCTTATTTCAACAGCTTTAGGTCTCAGGAGGTTTGTAGTCACTGGTAAGTTATCCTTTAACCGCCTACTAAATAGCAATTGAGCTGGTGAAAACTTCAAATCGGGCAACGGTGTATTTCTGTATTGTAATAAAAACAGTTCAACCTGTGTCCCTGTCATCGTCGATTTCTTTAAAAATTTCTTACACTGACCAACTGCTTTCTCAGCCTGGCCATTGCTTCGAGGGAAATTAGGACTAGACGTAATCAAAGTAATGTGTTCTTTAATATATGCTTTAATAGATATTATAGAACACATTACTTTCTTGATCACATCATCATCTGACAATCTCTTTATTCTCAATATGTCAAAACCTAAACATTATTTAACACCAATAAAATAACAAATAATAAAACTAAACAAATACATGACAGTTGCTAACTTAAATTGAATTATTAAATTATAGTAATTTTTCTAAAATATTAAATTTTAGTTTGTTTTCTAAAAATAAGTAATAACTACAACAAATAGTTCTCTTTTAATTTTTATAATTAACAAGTGTGTGATAAGAAACAATTGGATAATTTCTTGGAACAGTAGAGCAAATCAAATAATTAAACTGTTCACTGCCAATATTCCCTTTGACTAAGTTCAAAAGGAAAAGAAAGTGAGAAGAAATTATTTTAAAAAAAAATCGAAATTTGCGCAGAAGTTGTTGGCAATACACTTGAATGATAATTTCTTTAATTTTATTTTTCAACCCTGTTAATTTTTTTGCAATACTTAAATAGATTGTTAAGATTAGAATTATTAAAATTACTAAATTACTTGTCGAGATGATATTATTTATCTTCTAATGACATTATTACTCTTAACACCTTCTTTATTTCGTATCCTATATTTTTGTTTTTTGATGGATTTTTTAGGTGTTGAAATAATTTTAATTAATCAAAAACTTTTCGTTTTAATATATTAATTTATTTTGAAACGTTTCGACCCTTCTCTACTTTATAAGGTCATCCTCAATCAAAAAATTTTTTCAAGTCTAAATAATGTAGATGAGTGTCATAATATTCCTCGAAAGANATAAAATAAATTAATATTTAATATTTATACGTTATTTACAATTCTGAACCACTTTTCTACAAAATATTTTTCAATTCCATCAAAAATAAGGGTAGATTACTCTTGTTAATATTTTAACTTTTTAAAAAATAGAACATTCTGTACACAAAATCAAGAAAATTTTATCATTTTTAGAGGTTTAAGAACAAGCAGGAGTTTTAACGAAGAATGACTTTTTTTTTCGAAAACTCAAAAGTAATAAAATGTTTCCTCTAGGATACTTTATCTTGGGGCACACTGTATAAAAAAAGATAATAGGTATTTTGAAAATGTTGGTATCGTTAAATCTTGCTAAAACAAGTAAAGTCATGAATTTGCATAAATATAACTTATTCTTCTTTTGAAATATTTAAAGAAATTAGGACTAAGCGGTCAAAAAAGGTCTGGTGTCGTTATAGTGTTAGAAATATGTCACCATTCTTGGATTTGAACTAGATAGGTTGGATAGGTTTCAAGAAAGATGCAAAAATGCTAACCAGTTGCCTACACTGGAGCTTATTGACCTAAAAGATAAAAAGGTTTATTTACCATTGTTTTGTGAAGACATCTATTGATACCTGTCTGTTGTAGTTAGTTAATGGGTGAATCACTTATATTAGTATGATAAAGTTGGTGGAATGAGCCAAATTCGTAAGTAAAGGTTTGTCAGTAGAATATCTATTGTTAACTGATTGTTTCATAGTTTCTTGATACCTTATAAAGGGTGAGACTTGAAGGTTTTGATTGTTAGTATCAAGTACTTTACAAGAATTAGACAAATCTAGTTTAAGCCGTTTATTCTCTTGAGCATTCACCCCAAATGAGCATGTATTGCCATTCCGCACGAGGGAGTGGGGCACACGGCTATGCCCTTTATGAGACATGAGCAACCGTGTTGAGACCTGAGAGGTCCGAACACAGGAATTTAGTCTGCCAAGAAAAGGAGAGGGGGGAGTAAGCTCATATTGTTCAGCCCACCGGACTTACCAAGCACGCAAAATAAAATAAACACTATCACTGCTGCTAGTTGTAGGTAATTTAGAGTTAATACTATTAAGCATTTTATTAGAACTGTTCCCTTCTAATCCTGATGTAATATGATCAGTGAGTAGGTGACTTCAATTGAACATAAAAAAATAACTTGAGTTAATATCTTTAATCTAAACCAAAAATATAATAACTGCCAGCTGAAGATTTTAACTTTTACATTTAATTGGATTGTTTAGTTTTTCGAAATATTCAGATATACATATAATAGTAAAATTAATCATATTTACCAAATTTAAGAGGTTAAATTTTGAAGAAGCTGATAATAATCAGGGAAAGTAAATCATTTAATACTTATTAACAAATTAAGTAGCGAACTAGAGACTAAAATAAAAGAACTTGGCATTGGAATGAAGTGAAACGAAACTCATCGACATAAAAAATTTAAGAAAAAAAAAACTGAAAATGGAGCATGAGTTGAAAAAATCATAAAATGAAAAGACCAGCGAGAAAAGACTCAGTATGAGCAGAATAACCAACATAAAATATTGAAATGAGTCTGATACATTTTTTGGAGCTCCCAGGGGGGCAGCAAAAGTCAACACTGCAAGGAAAAGAAAATGCGGGAAACTAAACAAATGGACTTCATGGAGCTTACCTTACATCAACAAGTGACATTTTTCGCGCTTTTGTGCTTTTATTTTATCTATCTTTAATTTAATGTTTACGAGTTAACGATTAGTTTTATTTTTTTGAGGATGTGATTACTTAAATGTTTTTAATGTAGAAACTGGCAAACTAGCCTGATTATTGTTTTAATTCTTGGCTCTTGTTTACATTTTCTGTTGATTTTATATTAACTTTGTTATCTATTTTATTTAAATTGTTTTCTTCTTTATATTGGGGCAAAAATTAGTTCATGATTTTAAGTTAATCCGAAAGTTTTTAATGTGATAATTGTTACGTTTATTTAATTACTTTTTCTGATAAAATTCCTGTGTCAAAGGATCTCCGTTCTGTGTGTTAAAAGCTACAAAACAACTTAAAGAAAATGTCGAGTAAAACTGATGAAATGAGAAGCCAAAAGAGGAAGTTAACTGAAGCTGAGGAGGCGGAAATGAAAAAATCAAATCGCCAAGAGAGATTCTACTTAAAAAAGTTATCATCAGATGATGTCGCCAAACTTATCATGAGTTCTTCTCCAGAAACCTCTTCAGTTGAGAGTGACGGGTGCACAAGCGAATGTTGGGCTATTTCTAAATCGCCTTTAAAAAAGCCACAATCGAATCGTGTAAATAGAACTTTAAATTCCAAGTAAGTATGCTTAATATTTGGCATATCTTCAAGGGGTTAGCTGGTATTATAATTGTCGAGTTAATCCCAGATGGTGGTTCTGATTTAAACCACTTAAGGTACGATCTTAAGTATTTATTTATAATATTAACTTCTAATCGGCCTTTTCTAAAGGAAAATAAGGTTGTACTACAGCAGGTTATAATAGCAATTTTGACTAGTCTTCATCATACTATGATGCATAAATGATTTGTGGAAAGACAAGTTCTACATATTGATGGATTATTTTAAGGTAAACACGCATTTTTTGTGTATAAGGTGTGATATTTCAATTCTAGTGTTCCTCATCCAATAGCTTTTTAAGGAATAATATCCCTATTATCTTCAGAGTTATCGTTAATCTTTACGGTAAAGATGCGGTTGCTTATAAATAATGAATTTAAAAAGGTCACACTATTATTTGATGTAACAACATAACCTGGCTGATATCAACATCACATTTGATCTAGATTGATTTCAATACCTAGGAACCCACAGTGGTATTACTGAACAATGCTTGCCATCTCCCTAGGGACACTTAATAAATATCCTTTTGAAAAAGGAGGTTTTATAGTTACAGAACCATCCTCCAGTAGAGATTAACAGAAATTATAATCCTGTGTCTTGCGTGTAAAAGTTGATTATAGGTTTGTTCCAACCACACTTCAAACTGGTTTGGAACTGTCCGACGCATGCGCAACGG
>KZ652961.1:84209-95903 GCA_001010745.2 Gerris buenoi
TTATAAGTGATTTTTTTAATTTAATAATTTCTCTTTTAATATTTACTTTCTTAATGCTCTCTAATTTAATAATTTAAAATTCTAATATGTTATAACTCCAATTATTTATTTATTTTATTTTATTTTATTTTTATATTATTTTTCTTTAAACTTTTTGAAAATTGCGTTATAATTTTTGTTTATATTTCTAGAATCAGTTTTATGGTTCACAGTGCTGTTTTTATTTTTAAAGATATTAAAGGCTTCCATCAGAAATTTTTTTGAGTTGGACCTCTACCTGGTTTAAATACAGGAGGGTTGTTTTTCTTCGGAAAATGAGCACCGCGAAGCGGTTCGGAGCGGCTATTAAAAATTCAAGGGTACACAAAATTAAGGTTTTTAATGTAGTATGCAGGATTTTATCACCTAACCTCCAAGTGGGGTCACGTACAATCCGAATTTGAATTTACCTATTATAATGTAATTAATTCTTCGAAGGTCTTTCGAGGCGAACAGTGTAGCTAGCCTTTATGAAAAATGTAAATCTTCATTTAGGTAAAGTGTATTATATAGATTGGTGGTTTCTCTTTAGATTCGTGCAAGAAGAACAGGAAGATCTGTTTACATCAAAGTACGGCTTTCGGCGTTTCTTTGTTTTGTCCTTTAACTGTGAAAGCGTTTTTATCAGCATTGTGTAGAGTTTTGTTTAGTTTTTCTTGTTTTAGTTGTTTCTAAATATATTTTTGTGAGTTATTTTACTGTATTTTTTAAAGTAGTGTAAAATGGCTGTCGATAATAAAGTGGCTAGAAAGAAATCGCGTAGTTCAAGCGAAAGCGACGCTTCGGACAAAGAGAACAAAAAGGAAAGAGGAAGGGATAGGAAACGAAAAGCCGATTCTTCGTCTTCAAGTAGCAGCAGTAGAAGTTCTTCCAGCAGTTCGAGAAGTTCTAGTGGATCGAGTTCTTCTCGTTCGTCTAGCTCAAGTTCCAGAAGCAGTTCGTCGAGTTCTTCTTCCGGAAGTTCGTCGGATTCGAGCTCTGCTAGATCTAAATCCGCTAAACAACGAAAGGTAACCGATTCTACAGCACCAGGTGCTAAGCCCTCTGACAAATCCGCTGACGACAAGAAGAAAGCTGATAAAGCTTCCAAAACCAAACCCAAAGACGATAAAAAGAAAGACGACAAAGATAAGAGTAAGACTAAAGATAAAAGGTCTCCGAAAAGAGACCGTTCTAGAACCGGTTCTCCTAGTAAAAGCGGTAGCAAAAAGAGGAAGGAACGTAGTCCTACACCCAAACCGACCAGAATCCACGTAGGTCGTTTGACTAGAAATGTAACTAAAGACCACATCTACGAGATTTTCTCAGCATTCGGTACTGTCAAATCGGTAGATTTCCCCATGGATAGATTCCATCCAAGAGCAAACAGGTCGTTCTGCTACCTTGAATATCAAACACCTGAGATGGCCGAGAACGCCATGAAGCATATGGACGGAGGACAAATCGACGGGCAAGAAGTTACATGCTCACCTGTTCTAATGCAGAAACCGACTGCCGCAGCAACAAGGAGACGAGCATCACCAGGTAGATTCCGTAGGAGATCACCTCCTAGATTCAGACGTAGATCTCCTCCTAGGAGAAGATCACCACGTCGTAGATCATCCCCACCTCCGGCTCAACGCCCAAGGCACAGGTATTCCCGTTCTTCGTCATCGTCTTCACGATAATACCTGATTTTTTTTTTTATATATAAAAGAAAACCCTTTAATATAATGTATTTAGCGTTTTAAGATAATTTTATATAATATGATTTATTCAAAGTTGTGTTTTTGAATCAATACCTTATACTTTTCTTTATTAATTTGATAGTGAGTGAACACTTATTTCTATACCCACTTAACCAACAGTTTTGCAATTTATTAAAGTGGACACTTGGTGTTTTAACTCTCACGTTCTACATTAATTTATATCCTCTGTAAACCTCTAAAAGAAAAAAAAAAACATAGTTACTTACAAGGCACTGATATAAGTATCTTTAAGGCTAGAAGTAACTACCTGCAATAGCATTTAGAAAAAACAAGACTTGACTCCGCTCTAAAAAAAAAAAAAAAAATGTTATTATCAGTTTAAGTTTTACCAATATAACTATTGTTTGGCTCACTGGACTAACTGATAGAACGTCAAACACTTAGTAACTCCTTCACGAATGTTACTCCCTTATAAAGCTAATTCTCTTCAAAAGCTTATTTTAATTGGAGGAGTTGGTTTCCAAAACATCTCCAGTCCAATTTTTAAAAACATTTACTGTTCGTAACACAGATACTGTATGTTTGAAGAACTCGTTTTCTTTTCACGGTTTCTGTCCAACGTGACATTTGAAATTAAATGCAATATGAACCTTATTTCCTTTTGTTTTTTTTTTAAAGGCAAAATGAAAAGTATTTTCATTTTTTTTTTTTTAATAGTTATTGTAAATTCTTAAATAAATAGACAAAAGTGATATCAAGTCAAATTGTGGATTATTACGACAAGTTAGTAAGTTATATAATGAAAAGGTACTTACCATCGACACTTGCTTGAATAGACCGGTTTCGGCTATAAGCCATCGTCAGCTGAAGAATGTAGATCTCCTAGAGTCAAAATGAACTCGTAGAGTCTACATGAGAGTCGTGTAGATCTCCTACATGTAAGAGGAATATAGATCTCCTAGAGTAGAAATGAACTCGTAGAGTCTACATGACTCTCATGTAGACTCTACGAGTTCATATCTACTCTAGGAGATATATATTCCTCTGCTGATGATGGCTTATAGCCGAAACCGTTTCATTGATCCTCAGATCAAGCTGGAGTCTATAGTGAGTCCCTCTTCACTTTATAGACGAAAGATATTTTGGAAATAATGAAATCATACTTATGTACTCAGAAATTACTTCTGATAATGGTACCTCATAAATTTTTGGATCTATTAGTCAAGGAAATATATAACTTCCAACTTGAGATATTTTTGAAAAAATCATTAATTGGTTTTATCAATATTAATCTGATCTGCTAGCCTCTTAAATAAAGATTGTTCCTTAAATATTTCTAATTCTAAATAAAATATACAAGTAGACTATTTAGTTTATTTAGCCCCACTCTTTATATTAAAATTATTCTAATATAAATGCCTGCAATTTCAGGACGATCCTTGAAGCAAATTGAAGATATGTTTCGAGATTGACTGAATTTTTTTTTCTTTGCAAAAAAAATTATTATTTTTTTTTTTTTCAAATGAGTTTTTGTCTGAAAAAGTGGTATACTTATTTTAAATGTTCTTTTATTTAGACAAAAAAAAATGTTTTGTTTAAAAAAAATATACTGTTGTATAAAGATAGCAATTATAATTATAAGTTTTCAGTAGTTTTTTTCCTTTTATTTTTATTGGACTTGTAAGTTTATTCATTTGACCATTAGCAGGTGCGTTTGACTTACTTGTTTATTAAAAACGTAGATTTATGTGGGTTTGTTCTACGTATTAAAGATCTGTTTAACTTTGTATTGACGTATCGTAGGACATTAATTAGGTTTATTAATAGTAGTTTTCTTAAAAAATAAAATATGATTGCTGTAACTAATGTTTATTGCGCAGTTGTTAGACTTGGTTGGACAACTACCCGTTTGTCAATATGGCCCTTTACAGCAGCGGTTTTCTAAGTGGTATTCCCTACACCCCAGAGGGTAGGGGTGATGTAGGGACCTTGGGTGGTCTTGAGATACCAATAAATAAAATTAAACCTTTTTTAAAATACTTTATTATAACAAGCTAACTATGGTTATAATTTTTAGAGAAGAAGTAGTTCACTAACTGAAAATCAAAATTGTACCCAAATTACACAAATTAATGTGATGGGTATGTTTGTTTTAACTAATTTATACAATGTATACTGCTACGTAAGGTTATCTTCCAATTCTAAGTTTGTTTCCATATTTTTTAATTGAGAACATGGATGAAAAGGTGAGCTTACAAATAGTCCAGCGTCCATGTCTGAAAAATGGTCTGACTAACATCAAACTAGAATTTTGTGTACGTTTATCTTTTAGTGCCTTTTAAGAATATGTGGTCGGCTAAGTTCGTCTGCGGGACATAGTCTGTCAATAGGCATTTGAAAAAACAAAATGGACAATAGCAACCATGTTCCACCAATTATTGTGGACAACTTTGTTTTCATGACCATGAGTATAAAATTAGTTAGTAGACCTAAAATCAAGTTGATGTTAGTTTGCCTTTTGATAGACGTTCACTTTGATACTTAGGTGTAATATTTTAATAACTAACCTATCAATGGGCAAACTAACATCAACTTGATTTTTGGTCTACTAAATAAAATACTTTTGTACTCAGGATCATGAAAATCACATTGTCCACCATAATTAGTGGGATTGGCCGCTCTCAACCAGTTTGCTTTTTTCAAATGCCTATTGCCAAGCTATGTCCCACAGATGAACTTAGCCGACCACATGTTCTTAAAAGGCACTAAAAGAGTAACTTTTACACAAAATTCTAGCTTGTTGTTAGTCAGACACTTTTTTGCACGCTATCTCCTGGACTAATAGATAAAACGTAATAATTGTCACATACAGATGAAGACTAGAATACTTTTTCTGTCCTAAAATTCCAATTTTAAATTTAAAGCTCATGTTATGCATTGTGAGAATCCTTAAACTGATAATGCTCTCCAACAAATTAGACTGAGCATTGATAAAAAGAATATGTTTTCCAAATTTCAACCTTTTTGGTCAAGTTGACATTGGACATGTACACGTTCCACATTATGTTAAATGTAGGAAGCTCACTGTCTCAATTTTCAACCTCAAGGTGCGAATCTGAGTGCCCACTTTTGGCTTATGCAAAGACCATTTATGCGAAGGGCACAACACCATTAATGTAGAAAGCCTGGTGGGTCATGTGGTGGTAATTTTTTAGTGAAAGGATGGTGTTGCCTTTAAAAAGTTTCAAAACCACTGTTTTAAGGTATTTAAAAGAGGGTTCTCCTTACATCTTGTTCTAGAATCTCTATACCATTTAGGTTCTGAGTCCTTTCTAATTCTTCTAAACTTTTACCTACACAGTTATTAGGAAGTATTAGTCAAGGAAATATATAACTTCCAACTTGAAATATTTTTGAAAAAATCATTAATTGGTTTTATCAATATTAATCTGATCTGCTAGCCTCTTANTACTCAGGATCATGAAAATCACATTGTCCACCATAATTGGCGGGATATGGCCGCTCTTCATTGGTTTTTTTTTTTCCAAATGCCTATTGCCAAGCTATGTCCCACAGATGAACTTATCCGATCACATATTCTTAAAAGGCACTAAAAGAGCCTCACTTATACACAAAATTATAGCTTGATGTTGCACAGACACTTTTCTGCACGCTATCTCCTGGACTAATAGATATGACATAGTAAAAATTGTCACATACAGATGAAGACTAAAATATTTTCCTGTCCTAAAATTCCAATTTTAAATTTAAAGCTCATGTTATGCATTGCTAGAATGCTTAAATTAAAAGTGCTCTCCAACAAACTTAGACTGAGCATTGATAAAAAGAATATGTATTCCAAATTTCAACCTTTTTGGTCAAGTTGTCGTTGGAAAGGTAAACGTTCCGCATTTTGTTAAATGTAGGAAGCTCACTATCTCAATTTTCAGCCTCAAGGTGCGAATCTGAGTGGGCTGTGGGCTTATGCAAAGACCATTTACACGAAGGGCACACCAGTAATGTAGTAAGCCTAGTGGGTCATGTGTTGGTGATTTTTTACTAAAAGGTGGGTGTCGCCTTTAAAAAGTTTCAAAACCACTGTTTTAAGGTATTAAAGACTTTAGGGGCTGTTCCGTAACCAGTGACAAATTTAATACCTTTAACCAAGTCACTGTAACGTCAGTAATAGGTGACACAGTTGGAACCCTATTATTTTACCTATTAATTACGTTAAATAACGCACATCTCTATTAAAGAGAGGGTTCTCCTTACATCTTGTTCCAGAATCTCCATACCATTTAGGTTCTGAGTCCTTTCTAAGTCTTCTAAACTTCTACCTAAACACCTTTCCGTACTCTTTATCTCTCCGACTTGGAGATTTTTTTCTCTAGGAATGTCCCAGCCATCTCCATTTTCTCTCTATTATCTGTTTATCAATTTGAATTTCGATGATAACTCTTTATCTTATTCCACAATTTAAAATATTTTCTAGTNTTTCCTTTTTTTTCTTTTGGAAAACTTGACACATTAAATTAGATTTTTTGAAAGATATAAAATTGACATGCAAAAACAAACAAATTTAGAATAAATTATTGTAGCTGCCAACCGAAAAATAATTAAACAAAATACCCAGGCAGCTACACCTTCTTTTATGGTTATCCAGAGGGCAACTCATGAGCTCTCATTGGCTCCCCACCCCATTTGCTAGTTTTTCCCACACTGTAAACTCAGTTACTCTCGTTTGACACAGACTGTAGTTTTTCTTTTCCTTTGACCTTTGAGAGCTCCACTTATTGTATAGTCTTAGGGTAAGTGTCCATCTGAGACTTTTTAGTATGGAGACTCGCTCTCGAGATTGAAATCGCTAGTGGACATGGGGCTGAGAGTAGTGTCGGAGACTCGCCGACTCTCCGAGACTCGGGAGAGGCTGACATTGCTCTCAAGTGGATAAGATTCTGAGACTAATCTCGAGAATAGCTCTCGAGATTTTACAGGATCCAAGTAGCTTTGATCAAATCCACTTGGTCCAAGTGTTTGTGGAATTATTAACTATGATTTACACAGTCCAAGAAGTAGAACTTTGACACACTATAAAGTAGAGGTTAAGATAGATTGTGTGAAATGTTTCTTCCTTTAGAACTTTCCAGTTAAATTGTATTTATTAAGTTTTACAACAATAATGATATATAACCTTCTTCTCAACAAAACCCAGCGCAACCTCACATCTTTGTCATTTTTCACCAGCTTGTTCTCATAATTTGAAATATGGGTGCCATTTTTGTTTTCATCAGTCAACTTTATCAGAAAAATTTGGGTCCAACGTCAACTTGGATGACCAAGTTGACGTTAATACACTATTTACACAATCAAAGTAGAGTCAAAGCTAATTTGGCCTAAGTATACTTTGACCGTGTGTAAGGGGTGGTTTTGTTCGCTGGAACAAAATGAAAGTTGGGCACTTCTTTAGATTGTTACTCCCCTTATAAAAACAGAGGGGAGTAACAATCTAAAGAAGATGTACGAAATGTTCTTCTTTAGACTGTTACACTCCCCATTTAAAACAGAAGTATGATATTCCTTTGTCTCAAAGTACATTGGACTAAACATCCCTTTGTCTTATCATTTATTTAGTAATCAAAGTCATTTATATTCCAAAACAACATAGGGGAGTTACTATATTAAGAAAGTTATCACCGGGTAAACCGTTGTTTCAATAACATAAAATACAAAAGAAAGAACAACTGTTGTTTGATTATATACCTATATATTTATATTTTATTTAAATAACAAATATTTAAAGCATTATTATTTTTTAAGTGTGAAATGCCATTGGATTAGCGCCCTTTCTTTTTGTTGATAAATTTTTAATTATTTTTTTGACAAACAAACAAACACATTATTTACACTTTTGTTGAAAGCACAAAACAAATACAAAAAAAATCTCACTAAATTTTAAAAATTACGTAGTTTTATCACTCATAACGCTACCTTTTCCAACTTAGACCAAGTATACTCCTTGCCTGAAACAGTACAAAATAATTAATAAATATAATTTTTTTATCAAATAAAAATAATTGTTTTATTTTTGTAATGTAACAACCTTAATAATGTATTCAGATCATAAAGGACAAAAATTATATATTATTATTAATTTAAACAAACACACAGGCAATATTCAAGTAAGGAACACACACATGCCTCTGAGAAAGTAAACAGAGCTTACCCTTAAGCCGGGTTTACACGGGTAGAGTAAACAGGAGAGTAGGGTGCACTCTACTTCCCACTCTACCAATTTATATTTTGGAGCGTTTACACATAAGCTAGTAGTAAGTATAGTACGCTGAGTGAAAGCTGTTTGTTTACAGTTCTGAACTCTACTTTCTACTTGCTATAAAGACGTTTACACGGGTAGAGTGGGAGCTGTGGAGGGGGAAGTAGAGTAGAGTCCACTTGCATGCGGTATAGTACACTACTCTACTCTACGGAGTGTTTTTTCGGGTTTTTCTATGGGTAGAGTTACACTACTACTCTACTCTCCTGTTTACTCTTCCTGTGTAAACCCGGCTTTAAGGAAGTGGCCTGGCACTATCCACAAAGTTTGACCCAGTAATATTTAATATTCAGAAAATTTTCAAATTGCTCTCCTCCCATTTCCAAGCAGGCACGACAGATTTGTCTGAAGGATGTTTGAACTCTTTCTAAAAACTCCCTCATTGGCTCCCTCTTAGACTTGTTGACATTTTTTATTAATTCGTAGCTGGAGCTACTTACAGGAGTACTATAGATGTTTTAAAATACCCCCAATAAAAGAAATCTAGGGGGTTTAAATCAGGTTATCTAGCAGGCTGAAGACAAAGGTACCTTCGAAACCGTTACTTTACTGACATGTTACATTACTACAGTCTGTGCCAAGCTAGAGTTAATGCGTTGACAGTGCGGGAAGAANGTTTTATATTCCAATAACACATAGGTACTTCCAATTTATCAGCGTTAATGGTTCTTCCTCTATCCTCAACTCACTATATGCCTCAAATGAGTGATATATAACTCAGAGACCTTCAAATGCCTTTTTGCCATGGCGCCATACTAAAATGCCACATTTTGCCCATTTTTGGTAAAATGCCACACTTTTTGCCAAATTTAAAAATTCATATTTTGCATATTTCCAGTATAAGTGCATAGTATTGCATATTTTCGCATAAATATTCTACTTTTTTGTTAGAAATTTCCACTAAAGTGCATATTTTATATGGTTTTTCAATTCAAACATATATTCTTTAGGTACCAAAACCTTTTAAGGATTAGAAGACATTCACTGTCTAACGGTGCAAGTAAACCCCCTGTCCTATTAGCTTCTGCAAGGACAGGGGGGTTTACCAGTCCCTACTGGTTGGTACCCTAAGCAGGCTTGTTTTCTTGTTTTTCGACTTAATCCCGGTCAAAGCTACGGCTGACGNTTTAAGAAAGCACTATTCAGCCTTGTTAAGGCCATCGTTAGTGCCTTAACTTCTACTTTTATCAAGTTGAAATTTTACATGCCTGTTTCAAATGTACTTTAGACGATGTGTATGACATTTTATTTAAATCTTTTGGTGAAAGCGATGTTTCTATTTAAAATGTTTAGGTCTGCGTTAAAAGTTTTAGTGGCACTTCTTTAGATTATTACTCCCCTTATAAAGAAAATAAAGGGGAGTAAAAATCTAAAGAAGGTGTGCGGAATGTTCTTCTTTAGACTGTTACTCCCCTTATAAAAACAGAAGTGTGATATTCCTTTGCCCCAAAGTACACTGAAGTAAACATCACTTGATCTTAGTAGTTATTTAGTTTGTGTAATTTATATTATAAAAACACAGAGGGAGTAACAATCTAAAGAAGTACCGTTTTAGCAATCTTTAACACTTCATAGCAGTGTCGGTGTTGGTTTTACTAAAAAAAATATATACCTTTTCATAAAAGTAGTTTGTCTCATAGAATTAAGTTAGAATTTTTCCTGTCCTAAAATTCCATTTTATATGTGAAGCTTAGGTTTACACGACTGTTAAGTGCAAATCGGCTTGGTGGATCAAATTTTCCAACCAACTCGTGCTGGGCATGGTAAAATATGTACCAAATTTCAATTAAATCGGTTAACTTTTACTCAAGTTATCGTGATCGGTTGATTTCATGAAAGTTAGTTTAGTGACAGTAGTTTTTTTCAGATTCACTCCCGGGCTTCAGACGCTGTTATAAGGAACTTCGTTCCAAAAAAAATTTTTTTTTTCATTATTTATATAGCTTAAGATAAAAACAGACCATAATAAGTACCTTTTCATTTCCTTGTCATTGGAAGGGGCAGAAGCGTGATATTCTTTAATAAGAAAATCAACAAGTTTTTTATTTGACGTAATGTAGAAGTGTTGTATGAGATCGAATCCACCTCTGGGGAACATTCCGTGAATTACTCCAGGGTAGCCCAATGTTTCCGCTCCTAAGCAAACCACAAGAGTGATAAATAAATCTTGTATCGATGATTACCAAAGATTAAAAGTTAGATTAATTATTCAATAGTAAATTCTACTTAATTATAAAAGAACCTCATTTTTTAAGTTTTTGGTAGTATTCATACTACGGAAAGTTTAAATNTGTCACGCCGAGCCCCATCTCGTTCCAGCTTGATGTAAGACTGTAGCTTGATGTAAGACACTATTTTGCACTCTATCTCCTGGACTATGATGTTTTGATGACCTTGATTAAAATAGTTAATAATAAAATTAATTTATACTTACATCAACAGACTTATCTCCTGTATAGTAAAAGATATCATCTACGAGGCATAGTAGACTAGCTAGACTAGTAGGTACATTAGGAGGTAGCGACATTATAGCTAAAGCTTGTGGCCACTCTTTCATATAAGGCTGTATCATCTCCAGTCGCACTTTGACGGCCTTCTCTATCTTCTGCCTTCTTCCAATTTCTTCACCATCACTAATACAATAATAAAGAAACAATAAAATATATAAGACAGTAATAAATAAACCTCCATAATCGAGGTAATCTTAAAAAATTAAATTGAACAAGTAAATTGACAATTTTTATTTAAGAAAGCACTATTCAGCCTTGTTAAGGCCATCGTTAGTGCCTTAACTTCTACTTTTATCAAGTTGAAATTTTACATGCCTGTTTCAAATGTACTTTAGACGATGTGTATGACATTTTATTTAAATCTTTTGGTGAAAGCGATGTTTCTATTTAAAATGTTTAGGTCTGCGTTAAAAGTTTTAGTGGCACTTCTTTAGATTATTACTCCCCTTATAAAGAAAATAAAGGGGAGTAAAAATCTAAAGAAGGTGTGCGGAATGTTCTTCTTTAGACTGTTACTCCCCTTATAAAGAAAACAGAGAGGAGTAACAATCTAAAGAAGGTTACTATTGAATGTTCTTCTTTAGACTGTTACTCCCCTTATAAAAACAGAAGTGTGATATTCCTTTGCCCCAAAGTACACTGAAGTAAACATCACTTGATCTTAGTAGTTATTTAGTTTGTGTAATTTATATTATAAAAACACAGAGGGAGTAACAATCTAAAGAAGTACAGTTTTAGCAATCTTTAACACTTCATAGCAGTGTCGGTGTTGGTTTTACTAAAAAAATATATACCTTTTCATAAAAGTAGTTTGTCTCATAGAATTAAGTTAGAATTTTTCCTGTCCAAAAATTCCATTTTATATATGAAGCTTAGGTTTACACGACTGTTAAGTGCAAATCGGCTTGGTGGATCAAATTTTCCAACCAACTCGTGCTGGGCATTGGTAAAATATGTACCAAATTTCAATTAAATCGGTCAACTTTTACTCAAGTTATCGTGATCGGTTGATTTCATGAAAGTTAGCTTAGTGACAGTAGTTTTTTTTCAGATTCACTCCCGGGCTCCAGATGCTGTAATGCCACAAGGAACTTCTTCCAAAAATTTTTTTTTTTTTTTTAGTAAT
>KZ652961.1:96096-111409 GCA_001010745.2 Gerris buenoi
ACTCTAGAGTGAAGCATTAAAATTGATCTCATGTTTCTTTTCAATGATGACAAAAACACACATGCTGTAAAATATCACGTTAGCTATAGAAAGTACTGAAAAGGACTGTTGAGAAAGTCCAGAGAAGGACTGATTTAGCGATCTTTCATTGCAAGGTGTGTGTATAGTTATGAGAAGGGTGAGGTGAAGATGCGTGATTATAGTTTAGGAGAGAGGCTGAGGTAGTGGGGGTATGAACACTACTATCCCTTTTCTTATCTCTCTGACTTTCTTACATACCAACTCGTTTCTCCACTATAGCTTAGTTGGTCAGAGAACTGTAAAGGAAATATAGAGGGCTGTGGTTCGAGTCCCGGTGCTGGAGTCTATTTTTCTCTGTCTATTTCCCATTGTTAATAATAATTATAAAAGAACCGTAATCACATTACCTGCACTAATGGCATCTTTAGTCCATCCATGAACTGAGACAAACTGAAGGGAAGCCTCTAATATTTTATTCTTCACATCACTCTCATAACTTGACTGCTCTTGGTGAGTTGTTTGGTCCACAAGGGCGTTGCTCCTGTCTTCTAAACGATTTGGGCTAATGATGGTGTCATCTGATGAATGAACTCCACTATCTGAGACTAGCTGACAGGATGACGTAGATACCAACCTCGTCAGAGAAACTGAGAACAAAATAAAATTGATTTTTAAGAAATACTATTTTTTTTAAAATAAAAAATGTTTGTCTTGTTAATAGTCCAGGAGTTCGCGTGCAAAAAAGTAATGTTTTGGTGCCTTATAAGACTATGTGGTCGGCTAAGTTCATCTGTAGGAATAGCTGGGCAATTTAAAAAAAAAAAAACAGTGGAGAGTGACCATGTCCTGCCCTTTTTGATGGACAATGTGATTTTCATGATCCTGGTTACTAAATTAGTTAGTAGACCAAAAATCAAGGTGAGCAGTTTGTCCCTTGATAGAGGAACACTTTGATTTGGAGTAATATTTGACTAACTAACCTGTTAAGTGACAAACTACCATCAACTTGATTATTGGTCTACTAACTAAGTTCGTACTCAGGATCATGAAAATCACATTGTTCACCATAAAGGGCGGGCATGGCCACTCTCCACTAGCTTGTTTTTTTCAAAAGCCTATTGCCAAGCTATGTCCCGAAGACGGACTTAGCTGATGACTAAATATTACCAGAAGATTAGCTTACACACAAAACTTTATTTATTTATTTTTTTTTTGCACGCTATCTCCTAGCGTTAATAAATTGCATTAATAAATTGATTAATGCAAAAGGTTTATTTGGTTAAAAATTTTAATTTTTATCATCACAAATCTGTTTATACTATATGAGAGGATAAGAAGCCGTGGGGTAAAGTAATATTATTGTTGTGATGATTAATTGTAGGAATGGATAATTAATGTAAACGAAACGTTGGTACAAAAGGATACAAGTGAATCTCTGTCACATATATATAGTGATCTAGCGGCATGAAAGTCACCTGTTTTAAGAATTAGCTGTTTTGTTCTGCTGGTCATTTCAACTTTATGCAATTTATCAAAATTATGAAAAATACTACTTGTACCTGCTTTTTGACCCTTTCATATTCATGAGATCAGGAACAAAATGGGTGTAAGTAATCAGAAGTAACTTTTTAAAAAAAGTAATCCAATCTTGATCGAAGATATAGAATCTTATAAATTTATAAACTAATATGTTAGTTTTGTAATAACTTTTAGTGATTCAAAAATATAAAATCTACCTTCAGACAATTGTGTGAACTGAACCTGTCAAACAACTATTGTATTCTCAATGCCCCTGACTCAATTTTTTATAAACTTGCCACTTAAAACCCTTCCCTTTTTGACCCCCCTCCCCTCATAAATACACATGCACCCATTAATATGGGAGTCATTAATGTTGGGATGCGTTAACCACACAAGCTTTATACACTCCTTCCTGAGTAATGCCAAAAGCATATGACACTGATAGTACAGGGTACACTCTGAAGCATGCATTAAGTACTGCAGAAGTTGAAACTGAAGCTTGAGTGTGTTTGCTGAAAGTTGTACTAGAAGCTGAATACATTGATTTGGATCAGGCAGGGTAAGCACTGGAATAATCTAGTAGCTATAACTGGTAAACCAGTCCAAATTCATTAATATCTACACAACCATGAGTGGAATAATATAGGCTAATCACCCCAACTGAAGAATGAAAATGATATAATAAAACTGAATCATAATTTAATTTAAACACAACGGTTTCAACATTTGATATGAAACCCCTACAAATGGCAGACAATTTAAACCAAGGTTTGGCTGCTATTTATAGGGTTTATATGGCAGGTGGAGTGGCATGCCAACCTCTTGACATAAATTTTATATACAGTTGTATAAGCCCTTTGGTAGGCCAATTCATGGAGAGTTGTACCATGATTATTATTTTATATTTAAAATCTCCAGTTAAGCCAAGGATTAATTGATTAATGAAGCTGAAACATGAGCCGATTGAAACATAATAACAACCTTTGACATGAAAAAACATACTCGATTTGAATCGTACAATGTAATAAAACTGATATGCATTGGAAGCCTTTTAACATAAGAGCTGAATATAAATCTGAAGTCATGGGTATATACTATGTCAACTCAGCCCTGCACTTCCCAGTTGAGTATTATTTACAGACTAAGTAAAAAACTATAAAACATAGAACATTCTTTTCCAAATGTCATTAAGATATTTTATTTAACGGTTAAATGCGTCTGTTACAGGAATTAAAATGTGCCTGAATCCTATGTTCTGCAAATTAAGGGCTTCTATGGGACCTGTAGTAACTACGTCCGAACATCCAACACATCATCAAGTGTATTTGTCACAGATTGTGGCTTAAGACAAGGGGTCATATTAAGTACCTTCGTATTTATTCTTCTAATGGATGAAGCGATACAAGCATGAGAAACTAAATGCAGAAAATACATATTTGGAAGATGGCAGCTAGCATCAGTGATACGTGGACAATGGCATAAGCGGGCATCCTGCTTCTAATAGAGCAGATTCTTCAGGAAATCCCAGGAAAATTTAAACTGTTAGGACAAAGAGCTGAAAAAGAGAGGTTACGAAGATCAGTCTTGACAAAACAATAGGCAATGTTCACCTCTAGGGAAGAAAGGGCTCTAGTAGTAGTAATGTCCTAGTACAAGTGCTAGATAGGTACGACAAACCACTGGTCTCAGATCTAGGTTCAATATCCGGACCGGGCCCCCCCACTCAGTGTTTACCCAGGATCGCCATATAAATGTGAAGCTGCTAATATGAAGTGCTGACTGATTGGTTGCTTACAACTAATTGGAAGGTTTATAAAGCTGATGATGCGACTCACTAACCCTATGTCGTCCATTATGAATGGTTGTCTTAACCATTTGGCAGACCTAGGCTCACCAAAGGCTGTTGTGCCATGGAGTTGGTAAGGTATTTCATCCATTTTATGAATAGTTGTATAAACCATTTGGCAGGCCTAGGCTCACCAAAGGCTGTTGTGCCATGGAGTTAGTAAGGCATGTCATACATTTTTGGACAACATGTGATTGTAGGTGTATTAAAACAGCCATTCAACCACATTTTAGCAGTCAATAGTTTAATGGCTATGGCTTTCACTATGGCATCACAAAGAAGTTGAAGTTTGACGTTTCGTTCCAATACTGGAAGCATCTTCAGGGGTGAGGTGCAACTAGAAGCAACAACAAGACATACTAAAAAGACAATAACATATAAGACAAGACATTACTGTTGCTTCAAGTAAACATCACGATGCACCACACACCCCTGAAGATGCTTCAAGTATTCGAAGCGAAATGTTGGACTTAAACCCCTTCGTGACGGGGTTTTCACCAGAAAACTAAGCTGTTAGAGTCTACCTTCTGTCTTCCAAGTCCTTTATTTTTTCAACTTTTTAATAATAATAATAAACACTCCAATCCAAAAAAAATAATGTATTTCACAAGAATAAATTTAAGTTTTTCTTAATTAATAAGTAGGAATAATAATAAAGCCTTTTAACTTCTTGTTACAAATTAAACAAAAAAAATAATTCATCTTCTTAAATTAATTAAAAATACATACACACTGCTTACCAAAAAATACATTTTCCTTATGATTTAACATACTATTCATATATTCATCATATATATATAAACAATATATATATAAACATATATATATAATATCATATATATATAAACATATATATATAAATATCATTTCATATATACATAAACACATGCATAAATCAGTAAGTACATCAAGAAAAATAATCACACCATCAATTTCATAACAGTCTTGAATAATTAGCCTTTGTGACAGCATAAATATGTAATAAAGTTGAGTACGTATCGAGGAGGTTTAACATGCAAATCCAGATGATAATAATTAAAGAACTAATAAAAATAATAATAATAATTTAATTAGACTTAAGGGAAAAAATAATAATAATGATCAATTTTATGAATAACACTCAAAAGGCAAGAGAACCACAAAACTAACACATAATGTCAATGATTAGGGTCCAATTAAAACATCCAAAAACACATCAATATAAATGCTTCTTTTTCATATTTTGAAATGAGGATTTCATAGGAAAACCAAGCTGTATATTATTTTTAATGATCGCGACTTTGATCACAATAAACAAAATATTTATAACCATAATAGAATTTTTTTTTTTTTACTGTAGTGGTATTGCGAGGGACCGTTCCAAGCAATTTTGGCACTTCTTTAGATTGTTACTCATCTTATAAAAAATAAAAAAAACAGAGGGGAGTAGCAATCTAAAGAAGGTGTAGGAATGTTCTTCTTTAGACTGTTACTCCCCTTATAAAAACAAGTGTGCTATTCCTTTGTCCCAAAGTACATAGGACTAAACATCCCTTAATCATAATAGTTTATTTAATCAAATTCATTTATATTCTAAAAAAAAAAACAAAAAAAACAGGGGAGTAACAATCTAAAGAAGTACCCGTAATTATGATGTTGTTAACATTAACAATTTTTAGTGTTGTTGTCATTAACTGTGATTAAATTCAGCAGCGTGTACTGTATATTAATACAACTAACACATAACTAAAAAAATAATTATATTCTACATTATAAAAAAAAACTAAATAAAATAATTATTAACTCTTAGGTATACATTTTTATTAATAATAATGATAATTATAAACTTACAGCTATAATTATTTTTTATCATGAATTTGTGTAAGAAAATTATGTACTTAACAGTTAATGAGAATGATTTGAAAACCAAAAACTTATATGTTAAATTTTAGCAATTGTGAGTTTCTGACCTTACATATACTTGAGAATTTTGTTATTAAATATCACCAAATAATTAACTTGAGCTGGCTCAGAAATAGGTAATGTACACTATTATATTTTACTAAATAGAGAAACTTTTACATAAATAAAAAAGTATAAAACATAAAGCTAGAAATATATTTTTTTATAAATTTCACACTTTTTTAAGAATACATGTCTTATAAAAAAAAATTAACAATACAAAAATATTTACATTATTACCATAATATATTTTTTTATGATTCTTGTAACTCAATACACTCCATAACTCTGACTCGAAGACTATCAATCAGATCGAAGGTGTTGATTGCATTGTAGAGGATTTTCTTTTTGTCATTCGTCGATAAATTCGGTAATATATTTTCTTCGACGGAAATATTAAAGGGTATTTGAGGATTACCTTTATCCGTATTATTTATTTCCAGTTCGTAATGAGCTTTTGAGATCTCAATCGCCTCTTTAAGAGGTATTAGGAAATCCTGTTTTATCCAATGTACACAATCCCAGATCCCCGTCTTATTTTGTTTGTCTTTTAATGTTAAATAGCGGAGGAAATTCAAAGTTGATATTATAGTGTCGGCTTTCTCGGCTATATCGGTTTCCACTCCTTGAGGTAATTTCGTTAAATTCTTCAATATATCGCTTAAAAGTTTACCACTGAAGTATTCACTGTCTTGCTTACTTTCTGTGGATAAATAGCAGTTGATAATATCTTTTACGATCATCGTTGCATAGCCTACGAAACCGGAGTTTACACTCAATTTAGGAACGTTAAGTAGAACAGTATACCGACCGACTGAATCTAAACAAAAAATAAATTTACGGAATATTTTAACAGCTAGCAACCGATTCTCTTTAAGCTCCGAATAAACCATTATATTAGGCAACGCCTCGGAGAATTTAGACAATATAGTAATATCCATTTCACTCTTTTTAAGACTGTTTTCTTCGACGTGTTCTAAACAAGCCATACAAAGTAATAAACCTTTCCTTCGCACTAAATTAGACAAATATTCAAACATAACAGAAACTAATTCGAGAACACACTTAAAAATATATAAAGGAGAGTAAACTTGCGGCAATTTATCCGAATGTACACCTTCGTGAAATATCAAATAGTACAATGTTCCGAGAGATATATGAGAATAATCGTCGTCTACAACAGTTTTAATCGAACCGTCGGCACAATCTAAAAATCTCAGAACATTACAACCGAATTCAGAAATTCTTTTGATTATAGTTTCACAGTAAAAACGGAACGCATTTTTAGCTTTTTCTTTACCGTGTATTTCAAGATCCATAAAAGCCAAAGGTTCACCTAATAACTTTAAAAGGAATAACACGATTGCGTCGTTAATTTCTATCTTTTCTAGAGGAGTTATTGTTAATTTAGGTGTTACATCGTCTATAACAGACTCGATGAAATCCATTATTTTGTTGTAGAGAGACTCTAAGATAACGACATTAGGATCTGCGTCAAGTAACAATTTCTCTTCTCCTTCCAAGTTGTGTTCCTTTGGTAAAGTAAGACCAGAATTTAGGTAATGTATAATGGCATTGAAACACCATGTTATAGGCCTATGATCAGTTACCGGTAATTTGTTCACAGCTATTTTCATACACTCTATTAAAACAGTAACTTCTTTATTATCCGTCTCTTCTTCGAATTCGATTTGTTCTGTCAAGCATAGAATAACATCTTCAGGATCACCTATTTCCGACAAACCGAGAACAAGTCGCCTACAAAGACGTCGCATTTTTCGATTTTCGGTAGCTCTTAAGAATTGAGCAGAAGATTGTAGAAAATGTCCTAAGATAGTCTTAGAATCTTCGTTATTAACATCGTATACGTTTAAAAAGTCCAACATATCAATTCCGGTTTCCCATGCAAGACGATTGAACTGATCATCGTCCATTTCCTCCAATACTTTTTTACAAACATCCGTCATTTTTAAGTAGAAATAATAAATCGACTATTCACAAAAACAAATTAGACAAATTTTATTTTTTAAAAAAAATATATAAATAACTTTTAAAAAACGATCAACTCACCAACATAAACAGGCTTCAAACTGGACGAAAATTTCCTCAAAACTGAACTCATCATTATGAACATCTTGTTTATTAATAATATCAGTTAATTACTAAACATCGCTTAAAAACAATTAAGTAAATATTATTTAATTAATCTTTACGTACAAGTTCATAAAATTCCGTAAATTTGTATGTCATAACCTTCGTTAACCAGTTTGAAGCCTTCTATTTTCTAATGATCGTTATCAGCCGAAGATGAAACAAAATGAAACGTACTCAGAAAAAAATAATATGAATAAATTTTAAATTGAAAAAAAATTATGTAATAAAAGATCAAATTAAAAGCAAATATTAAATAGAAGAACAATATATCAAATTTGAAACTATAAAAAAACTAAAAATGAATTAGGACATTTTGTGAATCCCTGGCTGATTGATAACAAGATTGTGATAACAAATTGCTTCGTATTTTAAAATATATTTTCTTGGCCGGGCCGTGTCCGGTTATTTTCTTTTTCAGTTTGATTTGATAATTTTATTGTACTTTTCTGTTGATATTAATTTTGTTTAAAATGCCTATTAAGCTTATCGGTAGGAAAACCGATTTTTCCGGTAAAACTCTGTGGGAAATTGTTGGTAATTTGAAAAATTTCGGTGTTGGAAGACTGGTGAAGAGAAATATGTTCGAAAGGTACCCGGAACCGAGTTTTTTCAGAATTGCTAAAGTTCATACGGAGAGGAATGAGGTATGTATAAATTTGGTGAATTAGGGTATTTATAAACAATTTTGTTTTGTGTTGTAATGTACTATGGTCGACGATACAGTCGAAAATCGCTTGAAGTGATTTATAAATTTTGAAAGAATTATCCAAATTTACAAATTCTTGTATGCATAATGACCATCATTTATTGCGCCAAACTTTTTAAGGGTTGATTTTGCCACTTAAATGAAACGACAGGCTGAACTTAAGGGAAACGCTATGGTTGAGAGGTAAACAATCACATAAATGAGTCTTTAACTTAAGATTTATCAAGGTAGATCGTAAGATGTAGTAGTAGTAAGGGAGGCTAGGCCTACCAAGTAGACCACATTCGGGTCCTTTTTGCCAAATCGTAAGATGTAGTTTTTCGCCTTTGAAAAAGAGCATTAAATTATCAGTAAGGCTAGTTTAATATATTATAAAATCTAATTTGCTACCCTTTGTGGTTTTTTCCATTAAAACCACATCTTTCTTTTCACCTTAGTTTTTGACTAGAGTTTTAGACGACCTTAGTTTTTAGACGAGATGGCGCCAAGTGAATTTAACAGCTTTTCACCAGTGAAGTCGATTTCTGATGTTCAGAGTGACCGAAGTGAGATATTAATCTTTGTTTTAATAAGTTGGACTTGTTAGACTCAGATGGGTTTTTTGTTTTGTTACTTACCTTTGATAGGACATCACTTTCAATGTTGGCAAGGACGTAATATTTATATTATTATCCTGAGTGAAGTTTTGACGTATAAACTGAGCTTCTACCTGTTTAAACTACAGTTATGGGTCAGTACGCCAGAACGGGGGAAATTTGATCACTCTTGCGATGTCCAGTGATTGCAATGTCTTGGTAGAATCGGTGTAGTGTCTAATATGATGGAGAGGGGCGTTAAAAATTGAAGATATAAAAGATCTTTCCAACTCCAAAGCAGCGTTTTCAGAATTTCTAGATTTTTAATGTTTATTTTTTTGTTCTTTCAATATTCTTAATACTTCTTAAATGCTGAATTATTATTAATTAATTTTTCTTTCTGACATTGTTTTAGGAAGTTCGTAAAGTTACCGTTTTTGCTGAGAAGATTTTTAGAGGCCGCAAATATCCGAAATTGATCGAACTTTACAGTGCTTCGTATAAAGCCGACTACAGGCTCGTTCCTAAATGTGAAGAGCAAAAGCTTTGGCAGAAACTCGAAGATATTAAATTGGAGGAGAAGGTGATTCCACAGTCAGCCCCCTTCCCTCCTCTATTAAAGGTAATTTAAATGAATTTCCATGAATATGGAATATTCTCTTAAGCCTCGTTCACACGATGACACTAATGTCGCGACATTTAATGCCGTGACACTGCTTGACACTCAGCGTCTTAGTTATAGTGCGTTTAGTGCCGTGACATCTACTGTTCGTAGACATTGAATGTCGCGACATTTAGTGTCATTGAACGAGGCTTTATTCTTGCTTTATTAAATAGGCTTTTAACTCTGGTTCTAGAATAAATTATTAAATACTCGATTTAAAGGGCATTAGTGTAAGGTTTAAGCACGCCAATTAAAAATTAAATCAGTCAACTATAAGAGCTCTCTGTCAAACATTTTTAAGAAAATCAAATTTAGCTTTATAACCAAAACCAGGGGTATCATGGTCATAAGGTAGAATCGAAGAAGGTAAGACAAATGTTCATAGGACCAAAGTTGAAGATCTTTTAAAATCAGTTTCCTTAAGTGCAATCTGCTGTCCTATGAGACACTGTTTAGCTGCAATAAGCCTTCTCAAAAATTTTTAAGTTGCGTCCCCCATCTTTAATTTTTTAAGTGGGTAAACATTTTTTAAAACTTTTCGGATTTTTTCCAGTCTGTTTGGACCAATTTCTGAACAAACGCTGTGGCGACAGACACACAAATACAAAAAAAAGTTAAGGCCGGATTCAGTTTTGGGAATGTATGAAGTAAAAAAGTGTCTCCAAAAAAAATGTTCAATTATGACCAATGTACAGACAAAACTTTAATTTTATATATCAAGATAACAATCCCTCTAAATAATATGAGGTTTGTTCCAACCACACTTCAAACTAGTTTGAAACTGTCTGATGCATGTGCATTAGCAAAACGAGTTCAATTTTGGCCCGATGAGCTTGCGTCGGACATTTTCAAACCAGTTTGAAGTGCGGTTGGAACAAACCTATTGTAAACATCTCTAAAATTTACCTAACCCGTAAAATATTACTTGTAGATAGGTATAAACTATTCCTCTATTCTTCCTTATAAAATTTATTTGTAATCATTTAACTCATTTATCTATTTATTTTAGTAATTAATTAATTTATTTTTTTAGCATTTAATTATGAAAGAAATGAAATCATCAGGACAACCCGTTGAAGAACCAAGATTGAAACTAGTTTTAAGATCAGGCAGAGATAACCACTACGTTCAAGCGGATAAATCTAAACAACCCAACACTGAAATTAAACCATTTCATCAAAGAACGTTCAACGTTTAGTTTATAGCTAATGAATTTTACTTGATAAGTAGTTTTATAGTAATTAGAGTGAGGAGACAGTTAAAGAAAGGAATGAAATTTAGTTCCCTTGATAAAAATTAAAAGATAAGGTATTATTGCAGTAAATTTACCTTTGGCGGTGCATCTCTAAATTACTTCTCATCCATGTACTTTTGTAATTAGAACAGTTTTTCCATCTGGCTAATATAGTAGATGACGTACGAGGATTCTAAGCCAGAAATCAAGGGAGTTTCTACGTTGTAGCTAGACTTTTGGTGGCTAGGGGTTAATGGCTTAAGTTGGTTATAATATATGTGCAGGTTGGACGCACATCTATTAACACAATTTTTTTGAATCTCCTCTAAAGTTTGAGTATTTTCATACTTGCTCTTTTTGTTGAGAGACCAAAACAGAAAATTTGTTGTTTTATTGATTATATATATTTTGGTCAGCGAAAGCTTATTCCTTTCTAGGTCTCAATTTTTCCTCTCTGTGTTCCACCAATTATGTTTCTATGTTTAATAATATTGTAAATAAAATGTGTTTGTAAATAAATAAATTGTAAAGAAAAGATAATTTCTATAAAAAAAACCTTCAAGATAGACATTATTGGTGTTTCATTTCCTGTTCCTGAGCATGTTGTTAATTATTTCTTAATAGTCGAGGAGATAGGGTGCAAATAAAGGACATAGCCAAGCTATGTCCTGCAGTCAAACTTAGCCGACCGCATATTCTTAAAAAGCACCACAAGATTTACTTACAAACAAAATTCTAGCTTGATGTTAGTCAGATACGTTTTTGCACGCTATCTCCTTCATAATTGAATCAATTGGTGAACTGAAGCTAGACCTTAAAGTCAGGCATCAGCATAAATATGCTGATGCCTGACTTTGGTTGTGGGGTTGGGCTAATTGCGTGATTACTGATTAGGCTCAAATTTGGGGCTTTGTTGAAGCTTGCCATTACAACATCCAAGCTCTTATCAGTTACCAGATGTGCTCGTAATAATNTGTACTTATGTATTTAGAACAGTTTTTCCATCTGGCTAGTATAGTAGATGATGTACGAGGATTCTAAGCCAGAAATCAAGGCAGTTTCTACATTGCAGCTAGACTTTTGGTGGCTTGGGGTTAATGGCTTAAGTTGGATATATGTGCAGGTTGGACGCACATCTATTAACACAATTTTTTTGGATCTCCTCTAAAGTTTGAGTAATTTCATACTTGCTCTTTTTGTTGAGAGACCAAAACAGAAAATTTTTGGTTTTATCGATTATATATATTTTGGTCAGCGAAAGCTTATTCCTTTCTAGGTCTCAATTTTTCCTCTCTATGTTCCACCAATTATGTTTCTATGTTTAATAATATTGTAAATAAAATGTGTTTGTAAATAAATAAATTGTAAAGAAAAGATAATTTCTATAAAAAAACCCTTCANTCTGCTGATTTTTCCAACTTAACTTTTTACCACGAATGAAAACAATTATCTGCTGATTTTTCCAACTTAACTTTTTACCACGAATGAAAACAATTATCTGCTGATTTTTCCAACTTAACTTTTTACCACGAATGAAAACAATTATCTGCTGATTTTTCCAACTTAACTTTTTACCACGAATGAAAACAATTATCTGCTGATTTTTCCAACTTAACTTTTTACCACGAATGAAAACAATTATCTGCTGATTTTTCCAACTTAACTTTTTACCACGAATGAAAACAATTATCTGCTGATTTTTCCAACTTAACTTTTTACCACGAATGAAAACAATTATCTGCTGATTTTTCCAACTTAACTTTTTACCACGAATGAAAACAATTATCTGCTGATTTTTCCAACTTAACTTTTTACCACGAATGAAAACAATTATCTGCTGATTTTTCCAACTTAACTTTTTACCACGAATGAAAACAATTATCTGCTGATTTTTCCAACTTAACTTTTTACCACGAATGAAAACAATTATCTGCTGATTTTTCCAACTTAACTTTTTACCACGAATGAAAACAATTATCTGCTGATTTTTCCAACTTAACTTTTTACCACGAATGAAAACAATTATCTGCTGATTTTTCCAACTTAACTTTTTACCACGAATGAAAACAATTATCTGCTGATTTTTCCAACTTAACTTTTTACCACGAATGAAAACAATTATCTGCTGATTTTTCCAACTTAACTTTTTACCACGAATGAAAACAATTATCTGCTGATTTTTCCAACTTAACTTTTTACCACGAATGAAAACAATTATCTGCTGATTTTTCCAACTTAACTTTTTACCACGAATGAAAACAATTATCTGCTGATTTTTCCAACTTAACTTTTTACCACGAATGAAAACAATTATCTGCTGATTTTTCCAACTTAACTTTTTACCACGAATGAAAACAATTATCTGCTGATTTTTCCAACTTAACTTTTTACCACGAATGAAAACAATTATCTGCTGATTTTTCCAACTTAACTTTTTACCACGAATGAAAACAATTATCTGCTGATTTTTCCAACTTAACTTTTTACCACGAATGAAAACAATTATCTGCTGATTTTTCCAACTTAACTTTTTACCACGAATGAAAACAATTATCTGCTGATTTTTCCAACTTAACTTTTTACCACGAATGAAAACAATTATCTGCTGATTTTTCCAACTTAACTTTTTACCATTTCAGTTAGGTTGAAAAATAGTCATAATACATAGCATGCTCAGCTCAATGTTTTGGTGTCAATTTAAACGCCCCGAATCGAACATGGGACGAGCTGAGATCTACACGATAAACAACAAACAGCCAAATATTTCTGTATGAAGAAATTTTAGTTTAGTAAATTTTACTTATTTAAATTTTTAGTTAGTGTCTACAATGAATAATAAGAAAGCTGTAGCAGTGTTGGCATATGTTTATATTCACATGGTCAATTATAAGAATAAAAGTTAACGACGACATTAGTGGATAAAAAAAAATACAAAAAGATATTGCATATACTTATTTAATTAATTTTTTAAAAATGAATTACAATAGCTTTTTAAATATATCATTTATAACAATATATATTTTTTTTTTTTTCTTAAAAGGTACCCAAAGGTAAGTTTTTTAAGGTACCAAAACAATTTGCAAGTTAATATCTGTACAAAAGACAAGTGAAATGTATTGTGAATTAAATTTAACATAATACAAATACATAATAGCAAATGGATAATCCTTTTTTTATGAGGCAGTGATATAATATAAATACATAATTCTTTTTAAGATAATTTAATATTATATNTTAATAGTCGAGGAGATAGGGTGCAAATAAAGGACATAGCCAAGCTATGTCCTGCAGACAAACTTAGCCGACCGCATATTCTTAAAAAGCACCACAAGATTTACTTATAAACAAAATTCTAGCTTGATGTTAGTCAGACACGTTTTTGCACGCTATCTCCTTCATAATTGAATCAATTGGTGAACTGAAGCTAGACCTTAAAGTCAGGCATCAGCATAAATATGCTGATGCCTGACTTTGGTTGTGGGGTTGGGCTAATTGCGTGATTACTGATTAGGCTCAAATTTGGGGCTTTGTTGAAGCTTGCCATTACAACATCCAAGCTCTTATCAGTTACCAGATGTGCTCGTAATAATTTGGTTAGTTTTCAACCAGATAGTTACTTTTTGTTTCTGTCAATTTTTAATAACATTTGAATTATCCACGTTTGAAATGATAGATTTGAATAAAATTAGTGAGGTATGGTTTTTTTTAAAAAAAATTATTTACATTACCAGGTGTCAGTTCTGTATTGTGTTGAAATGTCTTCATAAAATGAAAGCCAACTTTTAAGAGATTTTCGTTGACCACATCTATTTTAAACTTCACTATTAGATTGTAAGTCTAGTATAGTTCATAACTCTGATGATGTAAATAAATTCTACGAAACGTTGTTTTTATTAAACCATACCTCACTAGTTTAATTCAAATTCATTATTTCAACGGTTGCTAATTCAAAAATATTTTTTTTAAAACAACAAAATACTGTAGAATGCATAAAGCACATCATTTTTACCTCTTTTNATCTCCTTCATAATTGAATCAATTGGTGAACTGAAGCTAGACCTTGGTTATGCTGATGCCTGACTTTGGTTGTGGGGTTGGGCTAATTGCGTGATTAGCAGAGACCTTCAAAATTGTAGCATTTATTTTTACGAAATGTGGCACTATAACGTGTGGCAATATGGCACTTATTTTGGCCAAATGTGGCATTTATTTTAGCTAATGTGGAATTTATTTTTCAACTTTCCAGCTTTCAACTTTCAAGCCCGGATTACGGTGGAGAACACCGTCAATTTTATGTCGAAGTCTTTCCCCAATCGGACCCGGCAACCCTTACTCCTCTCTATAAGTTCCTCGAGGAGAGCTACAGCTTTCGTTAGCTCTTAACCGAGTCTCCAGTTTTTCAATAATATTTGGAAAGACCCCGAAATTAGCTTAAATAAATGCCAATCTATTGACTGACTTGGCTGTTGTTAAGGGCACTCTTTGCTTTTGGGATAGTCTTGACCAGGATTAAGCCGAAAAACAAGAAAACAAGCCTGCTTAGGGTACCAACTGGTAAACCCCCCTGTCCTTGCAGAAGCTTATAGGACAGGGGGTTTACTTGCACCGTTAGACAGTGAATGTCTTCTAATCCTTAAAAGGTTTTGGTACC
>KZ652961.1:120694-131190 GCA_001010745.2 Gerris buenoi
ATGTCATTATTTAAATATTTAAAAAATATGTTTTGTCAAATAAAAGGAAAAAATAAAGTAAATTGAAAAATAAAAGGCCTCACAAAATTTCCATTTAACGTTCAATGCCAACAAATTTTAACTGTTCAGTGTGTCCATACCTGAAAAAATAAATTTATAATTAATAAAAATAAGTAATTAATAAAAAATCCTTAATTAAAGCGAGCATATTACATTCAACAAAGTATAAATCTTGTCGGTCTATCTGTCTGTATAAACCTTGTCAGTCTGTCTGTAACGAAGGTAGTTTCGTACTCGACTCTACCTAAATTCTAAGAAAATTAAGTCAAAAATCCTTAATTAAAGCAAGCATATTACATTCAACATAATATAAATCTTGTCGGTCTATCTGTCTGTATAAATCTTGTCAGTCTGTCTGTACAGAGGTAGTTTCATACTCGACGCTACCTAACTCGTAAGAAAATAAAGAGCCAACACTAAAGGGCGAATTAAATAAAGATTTTTTTAATTTATTATAATTAAATAAAGATAAAAATAGAAAATAATAATAATTTATATACCAGGCATATTGCGAAATGTTTGCATTATCTAACTAGGATTCATTTTAAATGGTCTCTTGGAATATTTAAGCTTTTCTCACAAGAATTCCATCTCTCTTTCGACTCCGACGAATTTCAACTGATCTGTTGGACCATATCTGGAAAACAAAATTAAATGAAGTAAATCATGTAAAATATTTCAAGATATGTGTTGTTTCTATGTGTATAGATTACTGTAATTACATACTATCTGGTTGGGGAGAGCATCATAAGACGTTAAGCCCCGTTTAAATGATGATAGTTGCAGTCATGATAGCAACTGTCAAATCAACTATCACTGAATAGACAACATGATAAATTCTGTTGCAATTGAACTATCAAACATCACACTATCCTGTCTGACGAGATAGTTGAGTGTTCTATCACAGCAGTCAGAGCACAAAAGTGCAGATTTAAGAACTACCATGCTAGATACTAGATGCTGATTGGCTTATTGTTTGTTTATACTTTTATACCACCTGATAAGAGATCTGAAAGGCAGCAAATATGATAGCTTGCTTCATATTTGATATCAGATTTTGTTGTTTTCAACAATATGAATATTACGTTAGCTGTACATATATTATAATATAACATTATTTTTGCATCCTGCGTACAATAGAGATTTAACTTTGAGTACAAGAAAACAAGTTTTGCCATATGTTAACCCTTGCAGTGTAAACTGTACACCTCTGCGAAAGTTCTATGATGTATAATGTCATGATAGATCATGGGAGAACTATCACTGTGTGAACGGGGCTTTAATTTAATTTAAGCCTTTTCAAGCCTAAGGTTTAATCGCTTTCCCAGAATATTTTAGCTTTGGCTTCCCTATTACAGAACACCAATAAAAATGTGCCCTTCCTCTGGGAATCTAATCCCCTAATATCTGTTTACCGTCAATGCTTTATTAGATATTAAAGTATTAAAGGGTAAACAGAAATCAGTGATTTGTATTACTAAAGAACTCTGGGAACTGTGGATTCAATTCCTAGCAGCTAGATAAATTTTTATCTGTTTCTTCTTATCTCTTTAATAAAAATATTCGGTACAAAAAAATCAAATAAAACTTTTTCATCCCATAATATCAAATAAACATACATAAAAAATTAATTAATTAATAAAACAAACCTATAGTCAAAAAATAGTTCTTCACCAGGTTGTATAGCTCTTTTAGCAAAAATACCAATTCGATGGTCTCCATTTACCATCATAACTTTGGCGTAGCAGTTAGGATTAATCGAGTGATTGGCAAACCTGATCTTATTGCCTTTTCTAGTTGCATCCACAACATAATCTGAAAAGAAGCAAAAACAGTATTTTTTTTGTTAATTAAAATAATAATTTAATAATAAGTGGTAAGAATGGGTAAATCTAGAGTTTTTAATCTATTACTACTATTTAGCACTATAGATTATGACTAGAAAGGTAGGTAGATAGTAACACAGCAATATTGTCACCACAATTTTTTTTTTTTTATTAAAACCCACAAACATGTTTCAACTTAAAATATCATCTTCAGTGAGCGTTTTAACTTAGTAAGAGTGAATTCTGTACTAAGCTAACTATTTTACAAATTTTTATGACAAACTAATACTACAAGGTGAGGGTAGACTAGGGCTGTGTGGATAGAAGTGCTAAATTTGTGTCTTCGATAGCTCTTTGTATCAATTGTCTTAATAGTTATTTAGTCAAAGTCATTTATATTATAAAAAAACACACATAAGGGGAGTAACAATCTAAAGAAGAACGAAAAAAATTAAGATAAAAATATCAATACCATTATTCAAATTGAAGAGGAAAGAGCACATATATTTATCGTATACTTTTCCTCTGCGGTCTGCCTCATCTTGAGATATGACTTCACCGCAGTATTCAGATATGAATTCATTCTTCTGAGCCGATTCCTTGAGAAATATTCCCCAACCTGCTACGTCCGATGGAGCCATCAACAAGTGCTTATCTGAAATAAAAAGCCATTTAATTGAGTATGCTCTTATAAATAACTAAATTAGAATATAGAGATATTTTTCAGTCGGTAGGAATTTTGTTAGTAAATAGAAACCTTCTTAGTATATAGGATCCTTATTAGTAGATAGAAATCTACTTAGTAGAGAGGAATCTTACAGTATATAGGATCCTTGTTAGTAGATAGAATCCTTCTCAGTTGAGGAATCTTACAGTATATAGGATCCTTGTTAGTAGATAGAAACCTTTTTAGTAGAGAGGAATCTTACAGTATATAGGATCCTTGTTAGTAGATAGAATCCTTCTCAGTTGAGGAATCTTACAGTATATAGGATCCTTGTTAGTAGATAGAAACCTTTTTAGTAGAGAGGAATCTTACAGTATATAGGATCCTTGTTAGTAGATAGAATCCTTCTCAGTTGAGGAATCTTACAGTATATAGGATCCTTGTTAGTAGATAGAAACCTTTTTAGTAGAGAGGAATCTTACAGTATATAGGATCCTTGTTAGTAGATAGAATCCTTCTCAGTTGAGGAATCTTACAGTATATAGGATCCTTGTTAGTAGATAGAAACCTTTTTAGTAGAGAGGAATCTTACAGTATATAGGATCCTTGTTAGTAGATAGAATCCTTCTCAGTTGAGGAATCTTACAGTATATAGGATCCTTGTTAGTAGATAGAAACCTTTTTAGTAGAGAGGAATCTTACAGTATATAGGATCCTTGTTAGTAGATAGAATCCTTCTCAGTTGAGGAATCTTACAGTATATAGGNAAACCTTAGCAGTAGATAGGAACCTAGTTAGTAGGTGGAAGAGGATAAAAAAAAAATGGCTTTCCTCGTCATTGCAAGGTAATATCAAATCCAACTAACTAAATTAACCATTTAGAAGTAATTTCTTTTATTATAAATTGACCTTAAATAAATATACAGTGTTCCCTGATAAACCTTGTAATTCAACCCACACAGTTGAAAGCCAGCATGGCCAGGTATATTTTATACTGATGTGACAAAAGCAATGTGCCACACTAATTGTCTTATCAGTTTTCATAAAAATAGAAATAAAATTATCCTTATAAAGATGAACTTACGAAGTGCCCTCCACACTAATTGCCACTCTAATTGTCTTATCAGTTTTCATAAATATAAATAAAATGATCCATAATATAAGATGAACTTACGAAGTGCTCTCTGAACGCTGACATTCTTGCAAGTGATCTTCTGCAGATCGAACTGATCTGCTCCACAAGTCTGACACAGATCAGGATCACACTCTCTCACAGCCAGATAGCAAGGGCATTGCTTCGTATTACACTGCGCCTTGCAACGACACCCAGGGAACCTGTTCTGACCTGAAATCAAACGATAATCAAAAATTTGAGAATTTTATTTAGAAAAATAGGAAGTCGTATTTCCACAAATTATTACTCCATCCTCATTTTTGATTTAGACCAGAATTTCAATCGTAATAATAGTGTATCTATACACGTTATACTATATAATAAATGGATACTGTAACACATTATATAGTCAGGGGGACACACATGAATATAGCATACGTCTGTATTAATTGGCCAGCATCGAGCTATTAATATTTATCACTATAATAACAAATGACACTTGGTCTTAACTGCAAAGTTTAAAATTTTTGTGTTGTGTATTTTCGGAGATTAGACGTGTTACAGATAGACAGACAAGTGTAGGAATGTATTAGGGCCCTCGTTTTTTCCTAAGGAACCTAAAAATAAAAATCCGTGGCGCAACAGCCCATAGAAGGCTTAAGCCTGTAAAGAGGAGATTTACACATTTTATTAAAATGTTGATAAATTACATTATATTAGACGATATTACTTGCGATGTGCTGTACAATAGATTGAGCAGTTGGCCCATGATTATTTTAAACTTACTTGCTTCAGCTATACAAGAAGAGTACCCTCCCCATCTTAATTGACTGTTGAATTCGCTAGTTTTGTTTGCTTTATTATTTATTTTACATTAATTGCTTAAACTAAATGATATTAATGTCTTACAATCTGAGGAGCATTGACAGAATTTTTCGCAGAAGTTCTGAGATCCAATACAGGGACAGGATTCATCACAGCCACCTTCACCTGGTGGATGCTCGCAAGGAGTGTAGTTGTGCACGTGATTAGAACCAACCTGACGACAGAAAAACATCAAAATTATCCATCCCAGAAGAAGTAAATTCTTGAAAAAGGATGTAGTTTTTAAAAGATGTGTTCAACATTCATTCATTAGTTCTTAAATTTTGGACACGTGGGATAAATAAGGTAAAGCCTTACATCGTATTCATATTTACAACACAGTGGTCTATTAAAAACCAATAACCAAACCAAACTGACTATAAATGGCACAAAACAAAAACAATAGCGCACTTCTCAGAGTCCCATCACCATTAGTACTAGATGGGTAAGACAAACCACTATTTGAACCCTGGCTTAAGTCCAACAAGCAATTATTAGTCCAACCCTTAATTAGGCCCATTTTTAATAGCCCTGAGGTAGACTTCTTCCGGCCTTTTGATTGTGCCAACTCTAATCTTATAGACTGTAGTTTTGATTTAGACCAGAACTTTAATAGGAATAATTGTATATTTATACATGTTATACCATATAATAAATTAATACTGTAACACATTATATAGTCAGGGGGACACACACATTATATCCCCAAGCGCTCTCTTCACACATTATATCCCCAAGCGAGTATGGTGTGGTCATCAATGAACTATTTAATTCAGAGCGTCAAGATGAGGGACATACATCTTGTACCACTCTTGAGTCACAGCTACAATACAAATCCAAACAACTCAGCAGAGAACCTCCTAAGAGGTTCCCTTGCCCTATTCTACCCTTGGTTCATAGATTTAAAGATACTNGTTATACAAAGAAAAACATAAGCAACAATCAAGAGATACGAAACAAAATCAAATCATATTAAATCTAAAAAAAAGAGGTGATATTAATTCTTTAACGATTTACCTGAATGCATGTTTTGGTAAGCATGATCTGTGAAATAGCGCAGAAGTTGTAAGGGAAGACTTTATGAAGTACTCTGAACAGGGATTGATCAGAACCTGTCCATTCTGTATTACCTGCCGACCCAAGAGTGAATGGAGCTATCGTACTCATTAACTCTTGTTCTTCATTCTTACTACCTGTAACAATGAAAGAAAAATTACTTTTTACCTTCCTCACATTCTATGTCTAACATTTACATTACATTTATAATGGTCAATTTGTAAAAATCACCTCTTAACTACAAGTCTTTGTAAACAGGTGTATTTTGGTGCATCGTGGATGTGTGATGGTCAGAAACAAGTATAAAAGAATTACAGAGACTTACTGGACAGACCTCTATTGATCGACAGATCCAAGAACAAAAATTGAGATAGACAGACAAGTGTAGGAATGTATTAGGGCCCTCGTTTTTTCCTAAGGAACCTAAAAATAAAAATCCGTGGCGCAACAGCCCATAGAAGGCTTAAGCCTGTAAAGAGGAGATTTACACATTTTATTAAAATGTTGATAAATTACATTATATTAGACGATATTACTTGCGATGTGCTGTACAATAGATTGAGCAGTTGGCCCATGATTATTTTAAACTTACTTGCTTCAGCTATACAAGAAGAGTACCCTCCCCATCTTAATTGACTGTTGAATTCGCTAGTTTTGTTTGCTTTATTATTTATTTTACATTAATTGCTTAAACTAAATGATATTAATGTCTTACAATCTGAGGAGCATTGACAGAATTTTTCGCAGAAGTTCTGAGATCCAATACAGGGACAGGATTCATCACAGCCACCTTCACCTGGTGGATGCTCGCAAGGAGTGTAGTTGTGCACGTGATTAGAACCAACCTGCCGATAGAAAAACATCAAAATTATCCATCCAGGAAGAAGTAAATTCTTGAAAAAGGATGTAGTTTTTAAAAGATGTGTTCTACATTCATTCATCAGTTCTTAAATTTTGGACACGTGGGATAAATAAGGTAAAGCCTTACATCGTATTCATATTTACAACACAGTGGTCTATTAAAAACCAATAACCAAACCAAACTGACTATAAATGGCACAAAACAAAAACAATAGCGCACTTCTCAGAGTCCCATCACCATTAGTACTAGATGGGTAAGACAAACCACTATTTGAACCCTGGCTTAAGTCCAACAAGCAATTATTAGTCCAACCCTTAATTAGGCCCATTTTTAATAGCCCTGAGGTAGAGTTCTAGCCACTTCACACATTATATCCCCAAGCGAGTATGGTGTGGTCATCAATGAACTATTTAATTCAGAGCGTAAAGATGAGGGACATACATCTTGTACCACTTATGAGTCACAGCTACAATACAAATCCAAACAACTCAGCAGAGAACCTCCTAAGAGGTTCCCTTGCCCTATTCTACCCTTGGTTCATAGATTTAAAGATACTTCTTTAAATTGTTACTCCCCTATGTTGTTGTAGAGTAAATATGATTTTGATAAAATAAATATTAAGAAAAAGGGATGTTTAGTCCAATGTACTTTGGAATAAAGGGATATCCCACTTCTGTTTTGATAAGGGAAGTAATAGTCTAAAGAAGAACATTCCGTACACCTTCTTTATACTACCCACTTTTTTTATAAGGGGAGTAGCAATCTAAAGAAGTGCCAATTTAAATTAGAGCACCATGGGGGTAAATTCCTTCCTTGTTAACTTCTGCAATTATTAGCTCCTTAATATTATTAGCTCCTTAATTTCCATCTGGTAACTTTTGTATTTATCCATTTTAAATGTTTACCTATATTTATATTTTCATGTTAGATTATTTATTTTATAACTCTGCATTTTACCTGATTTTAATTGTTTTTATTGATTCCAAGCTTAACGATGGTAACGAAAGCTATGTGATTGCTCTGAAGAACAAAAAACGTTTAAGTCTCCGATTTCAAAAATTCCAATTCAGAAATCCGTTTCAGACATCAGGGAACATTTTTGGTTCCGTGTCCGTCTGTCAGTCTGTCCCTCAAATTTTGTGAACCAACATATCTTAAAACTACTCATCCCATTCTATTGAAATTTGGGTGGTAGGTCATAATTACCAAATTGTTGGTTCCGTATTATAAGTTCCACCTTTATGCGCCTATTAGTTTCTTTTTCACATGCACACAAACACACATTTATTTACACCTATATCTTCAAAAGAACTTATCTGATTTTTATGAAATTTTGATGGTTCGTCAAAGTAGCTTGCAGATAGCCAGGGATCAATTTCAACCATCTGTGCTCTTTAAATTTTGCTAAATTTATCATTTAATACACGTAAAAATTCAAAACAATTTTGACTGATTTATAAAACAGGGAAAAATGAAATAAATTGGATAATAATAAAAGCATAAAATCATTAAATTTTACAATATAGGACATGAGGAAGCTATGTGCCACACTAATTGGCAGAGTATTTTTTAAATTTGTCTGTTATTGTACATTTTTCTATAAATGTAAATTGTGTATTAAAGTGCCCTACTTGTGACTGTTGTCATTAAGGGCTTCTGAGGCAGCTGAAATTAGCCCTGAAGCGTCAAATAAAAAAAAAAAAAAACATTAAAGCCAAATAAAATCACCTCTTTTCTCATTTGATTTCTACGATGATGTTGAAGAGACCAAAGCCTCTGCTTAGCTTTCTTCTTCTTTCTTGGTGGTGTAAAATCTTTAACTGCTTCGTCCAAATCAAATACAGATAGCTCTTGACGTGCAAACTCATACACCTGATAAAAATAAAATAAAAATTATTTAGTTATACAAAGAAAAACATAAGCAACAATCAAGAGATACGAAACAAAATCAAATCATATTAAATCTAAAAAAAAGAGGTGATATTAATTCTTTAACGATTTACCTGAATGCATGTTTTGGTAAGCATGATCTGTGAAATAGCGCAGAAGTTGTAAGGGAAGACTTTATGAAGTACTCTAAACAGGGATTGATCAGAACCTGTCCATTCTGTATTACCTGCCGACCCAAGAGTGAATGGAGCTATCGTACTCATTAACTCTTGTTCTTCATTCTTACTACCTGTAACAATGAAAGAAAAATTACTTTTTACCTTCCTCACATTCTATGTCTAACATTTACATTACATTTAAAATGGTCAATTTGTAAAAATCACCTCTTAACTACAAGTCTTTGTAAACAGGTGTATTTTGGTGCATTGTGGATGTGTGATGGTCAGAAACAAGTATAAAAGAATTACAGAGACTTACTGGACAGACCTCTATTGATCGACAGATCCAAGAACAAAAATTGAGATTGAGAAAGGGACACACCTTAAGGGAATCACATCGGGAAAAGGCTAAGTTTTGTCACCTCAAACTTACAAATCACACAACTTATAGTCACTCCATCTGTTTATATCACTGTTTCTCCATTATATCACTACCATCTTTTTAGGCACTTTTTAGGATAAAGAGCAACAACCAGGAAAGGACAAATGGTATGACTGATACCCCTACACTTAAGGACAATTAATTGAAGTGAAACTTATTTAGGTGCGGTTGAATTGGCTTGGATGAAAGAAATTGTATGTAATAATGAAGTTTGTGATTCAAGACTTGTCTAAGTGAAAGATTTTTTATAGGTAAATCAACTACCACTACCAGCTTAAGCAATTTCCCACAAAGTGGTCCACAATCATTGCGTTAATAGCCTAGAATCTTCTTACACTCCCGTCCACGTTAAACATAGTCTGAAGAGTTTCAATAATTATTTCAATAAAAGAAAAGAAACAATTACCTTTACTATCATTGCTATCTTCTGAGCTAGCTTCATTCCCAGAATCAACAGACGTTTGTTTTTTAACTTTCCTCGGAGCACATTTGTCCTTGTTTTCACTTTTAACTTCAACCTGTAAAAAATAACAATAATTAAATAATAAGTACAATGTAATATGTGTCATCACATCATTCAGTGTATGTAATAAAGACAGTCTTGTTAATAATGCTGTTTTGAGTTTTACTTCCTCCAGTGATAGCATGTGCTTAACATTATCATTGGCTACTGTTATCACTTTATCTGGGTCCCAACATAGTTTAGTTTAAAATAGTTTCAGGTTTCAAATAAAAAAATCTTAACTCTACAAATATTATGTAAACTGCACTTCTGATATTTTTTTTTTTTTTTTTTTTTTTTTTTTTTTTTTTTTAATTAACTTTTAAAGATTCTATACAGTCACTAAGGTAGGTTCATGAATTAGATTACGCAATCAATGGGTTAAGTGAGGGTATTACTGTAGTATAAATATACAAATCATGAAATATTTGCAAAGAAAGCTATTAAAAAGTCAGTAAGTGAGAGTTTGGGGAACATGTTTTTTTTTTATATTTATTGTAAGCTCGTTATCTTTTAATAGATAGTTGAAGTAACATTTTATTCCATTTCCATATTAATATTTAGTTTTTAAATATTTCCAAATAGAATTACGTACAATGTGCATAAAGCAGTCCTTTCCGCAGGTGTCAGTAAACCTCTTCAGTTCTGGACTTTTTCTCTTATATAAATTCGGTCTTGGACGATGAACTAAAAAAGAAAACTTTTTTTGGTCCCTTTTAACATTATCTAATTTTGATGTATAATCACAATCACATGAAAAGGGAGGTTAAGATGTACAGAATCGACCCCTTATCACTTTTAGCAGCAGTTTCAGGTGTTACGTAACTCCAAATTTACATAAATTGGGATAACTTTAACCCATTTAGTGCGGATGAATCCACTGTGGATTCATGCTGGTCTAAGGCTGGTGACGGATGAATCCACAGTGGATCCAAGCCCCCTCCGTTGAGCCCTCAGTAGCTTTAGTCTCCGTGCCTTGAGTAGAACCAGCTTGCAAGGCTCCGACACCCGCAGACGTTTGCATCCACAGGGGTTCCAATTTTTTTTTTTTTTTT
>KZ652961.1:131227-146121 GCA_001010745.2 Gerris buenoi
TTTTTTTTTTTTTTTTTTCCATTAATAGTTGAATTTACCCGTGTGGTGTTACTAGTCACCCATCGGGCGCCTCCCCAGGTGGCGGATAGGGGAATGCTCATCAGACATGATGGGTACCGGGGAAATAAAATACCCGGGGCGGACCAAAACTAGTTGTTCCTGTTTTTTAGCTCAGAGTTAGCTCTTCAAAGGCTAGAAGAAAAACTTAGATCAATCTAAAACTATCTCTTCTGGTAAGAGGTTGAATGTGAAGCTATCAACTATATCCTGTAAAAACACTGTTATAAAATCTTACAACGCTAAAGTTAGATTGATAAGAAGAAACAGATGGGATGAATATACTCAGAAACAAAGACCAGCAGAAAAAAAAAAAAACTTATAAACTTTACAAAAGAGACAAAGTAGTTAAGATGGAGAAGACAAAAGACAAATGATATTAAATAGCAAAGGTTTTGATTTTGTAACTGCAAGCTGATCAAAGGTGGAAAAGAACAGGAAGCTGGAAGGCAAGAAATGTGTCCAAACAGATAGTGAAACAAGGTGGGTAACAAGAAGAAGATAGGGGATTTAATTAAAGAGAAGAATCTACCCCACCAACAAATCTGAGATCTTGAAGGCCAAACATGATTCATCTGCAGAGCAAGATGATTGGAAGATGTCCAAGATAACCTGAGGAAAAATGGATGTACTTACTCTTTATGAGGAGACATACACTGGATAGATTTTGCAATTTAGAGCTGAATATCTACAAGAATGAAGAGGAAAAATGGATATACTCTTTGTCTTTGTGAGGAGACATACACTGGATGTATTTTGCAACTTAAGAGCTGAATATCTGCAAGAATAAAGAGGAAAAATGGATATACTCTTTGTGAGGAGACATACACTGGATAGATTTTGCAACTTAGAGCTGAATACCTGCAAGAATAAAGATGAAATGTGAGGAGACATACACTGGATGTATTTTGCAACTTAGAGCTGAATATCTTCAAGAATAAAGAGGAAAAATGGATATACTCTTTGTGAGGAGACATATACTGGATAGATTTTTACAACTTAGAGCTGAATATCTGCAAGAATAAAGAGGAAACATGGAAATACTCTTTGTGAGGGGACATAAACTGGATAGATTTTGCAACTTAGAGCTGAATATCTGCAAGAATAAAGAGGAAAAATGGAAATACTCTTTATACACCCACTAGAAATTATTAGAAAGACTGTAATGCTGACCTGGACCAAAAGCATTTGTTGCACATTGGTTGTAAGTACATATTATACTATCATTGAATTATAAAGATTATCTCTTTTAAGATATAATCATTCATAGTTATTTATACAATTCATAATTAATCGTTGCTTACCCTGACTAGATCTGGTAGTACAACTGATGGTCCAGCTTGAACTGAGCCTTCTTCTGATTCTTCTTTTAACTGCAGATCTTCTCCATCCTGACGACTTATAGCTTCTTTGACTTCTTCCTACAAATTATATAATAGAAGGATTAATAATTAATAAAACAGTGTGATAAGAGACTGACAATCTGTCACTCTCTCTCGAAATTTTAATTTTTTATCTGTGATATATTTTTTAAAACCTATAATGTTACCCACTGTTATTTATGTATTTAATTTTTTGTTAGTATTGTTATTAAGTGTTGTTATCCTGTTTATGACGAATCAGTGGAAGTGTTAGACGACGGAACTGTAGAGTTCTTATATACATATTTTAACATATTATAAAATGACTTCACTGACTCAAGTGTAAACCGGAAGGTATTTATAAGTAACATCTAGTCAATACTGTTTGTTTTCTTCAGTGTTTACGACACTTATATTGTAGTTAACAACAAATTTATGATTGATTTTAGGCTTGAAAATGGCCGGCTAGGCCGAAACGTTGCCGTAATCAGAGAGTTGTAGTCGCTTTCATACTACCCTAAATTGGATCCTCAACTTAAAAATTAATAATTAGAAGAATTAAAATAGAGACAATAATCACAGTAATACCCTGGACTTACATAATAGGTGGGATTGCGACGTATTTTGTAAGACGAAAATTACGTAAGTCGGTGTATTCATTTAGATACACTTAGACACTTAGGATAATAATATTAATTTTTTAGTTATTTCACAACAAATTAAGTAGTAGATTCACATTGAGAGGCTGCACAGTGCATCTTCTTATCTAATTTTGATGTATAATCACAATCACATGAAAAGGGAGGTTAAGATGTACAGAATCGACCCCTTATCACTTTTAGCAGCAGTTTCAGGTGTTACGTAACTCCAAATTTACATAAATTGGGATAACGTTAACCCATTTAGTGCGGATGAATCCACTGTGGATTCATGCCGGTCTAAGGCTGGTGACGGATGAATCCACAGTGGATCCAAGCCCCCTCCGTTGAGCCCTCAGTAGCTCTAGTCTCCGTGCCTTGAGTAGAACCAGCTTGCAAGGCTCCGTCACCCGCAGACGTTTGCATCCACAGGGGTTCCAATTTTTTTTTTTTTTTTTTTTTTTTTTTTTTTTTTTTAATTTAACTTTTAAAGATTCTATACAGTCACTAAGGTAGGTTCATGAATTAGATTACGCAATCAATGGGTTAAGTNGGAGCTTTCCATTTGTTTATACAATGCTGGATGGATATTGAGCGGAGGACCCGGTCCAGTAATCGAACCCACAGCTGTGATCAGAAGCGGTCACCGATCCATCTTCAGACCCAGCTCTAGGTTGCTCTTGCCTTATTGCAAGGTGATCGCTCTAGCCTCCAAGCCACCCGTGCCCCCCAAGGTGTGTTTAATTAATTCAGTATAAAACCAAAGTGACACAAACTGATGGTGTGTGGGGGAAAATTTATGTGAGCTCAAACCAAAATTTTAACTGATAAGTAAATAAGTTATTGAACTGATATCAGTTAGGGTATGCCACAGTTCAGTTTTTCACACCAAGCATAATTCTGAAAATATTTTTTTTTTAAGAATTGTTATTAAAAATATAAATAAAATAAAATTTAAACACAGTATTAATAACTTTATTAAATTGTAGAAATAAAGTAAAAAGTCAACCTTGTTTGAAAAAAAAACAAAAACAAATAGTGACGATACCACAGATAATCTTAGTGGATTTATTTCTTTCTCTTATGTTGGCAATGAGATTTTTTAAACTAATGTAAAAAAAAAATTTATTTTATTTTTTTACTAAAATATTATTTTAGTGTTTTCAGACAAGAGAGATAAGACAAGACTTCTCACTTTTGACAGCATCAATCTATGGACTCTGTGTCAATCTATGTACATCAATCTACGGAATTTGGATCGTGACATGAACACAACTAAAAACTGGATAATAAAGGTACAAACTTAACAATATTTTTTGGTACATCAATTATTTATAAAAACTCATCTTTTGTCTGTCTTACTGATTTGCAGTTGCTTATAATAAAGTTCTTATCTGTAAAATATTTCATTGAAGGATTCATACTTCTCCCTAAGATGCGTGTACGTTCCTTTATCAGGGAACATGGCTGATATGGCTTGGAAGATAACGGGAGACGGGAATGGCTTTTCAATACCAGAGCTGAGAGATGGCCATTTCATTACCTCTTCTTCATCTTTATCCTTTTCCTTACTGTCTTTATCCTGGTTATCTTTTGCCTCTTCCTGAAGAACAGAAAAGCGCATAAATTATCACAATAAAAACTCAGTTTATTTGGATTTTTGTGGAACTAATAGGGGTCTGGATTTCCAATTAAAATTAGTTTTTTTTTAGAGGAAAAAAACCTATAATTTAATTTATTTTAAATAAACATTAACATGTTACAATTATATTGTAAATATCAGAATTATTAATCCAGTGTTTTCCTTTTATTAGCTTTTGAGGTTTCCTATTTACTATTAATTATTATTGAACATTTCATCAGAATTTATCATAAAAATAACTTCTCCTCGGTGAGGAATTGGACCCGGCCTTTTTTTAAGGCTGTGCAAATCGGGCAGAAAAATAAGGTATTAATCTAATAAAATTAGCAATGAGTAAAAACCTTTACCCTATGCTATCTTACTTTCGAGTATATAAACTTGAAAAAAACGAAAAACCTTTACTCTTTTGTAACCTTCTTAACCACCTCACTTTAAAGTTGGGACCACATGACCTTAATACTGTGACGTTGTACATCCTCGAAACCATACTTCTGTAAAATTAAAACTTTTTCGAAAAAATAAAATTTCAAATCTTTAAATTCTACCAAAAACGGGCTATACTACGAGAATCCAGACAACATCAACTACTTAAATTTTAATATGATGAACTTCAACATACTATAACAATACATACGGTGTAGGAAACAGTCATATTTAAAGCATCTTCGACAGAAGAGTGTGTGGAACGAATGCATAGTTTGTTCCCTTGGTACGGATTGAGCGTGAGTACCATCTATGTTCGGTGTACACTCGGGAGGTAATGCATTAGGATCGTTACGTACCGTCAGCTCTATATACCTGTACAATATTTGAATATAAGTATACAAAGTTTCAATATATAATAGAATAAATAATTTAAAAATCAAGACACTAGTAAATATACACTAGTTAGTAGACATTCAAATAGAATTTCTAAGCTTTTACACCTGAAGACGCAGGCCACTTAGGTGGACCCGTTGAACAAACCTGGGTTAGGGACCAAATCTTCCCACACTCGTGTGACGATATGGTCATTAATCATGACTCCTCTCCTAGTTGTATTGCAACCAAGAGTGTCATCATCATGGTTTCCAGGCCGAAAACTGGTGGCGCCATTCTTTCGAGGAGCTTTCCATTTGTTTATACAATGCTGGATGGATATTGANTAAGTTAGTAGACACAAAATCAAGTTGATGGTAGTTTGTCATTTAATAGGTTAGTCAGTCAAATATTACTGCAAATCACAGAGGTCACCCATTAAGTGTCGAGCTACTGTTAACTTGATTTGTGGCCTACTAAGTTCGTAACCAGGATCATGAAAATCACATTGCCCACCAAAAAGGGCGGGACACGGCCGCTCTCCACTGGTTTGTTTTGCTGTTAAAATACGGTCAAAATTTGGCAGTTAAAATACTTTCTTTTTTATTTTATATTAAAATTTTTATACGAGGAATTAAAAAACAAGGGGTAAAAGATGACTTTTACTTTGATTAAATTTACCTGATCTTTAATCTGATATTGAAGAAGAGAATTGACAAGTTCAACAAATAGAGAATCATCGATGAAACCGGTTTCTCTATCTCCATGAACTTTTCCATCGTAGTTCTTAATGAGTTCTTCGATAAAAGTTCCGTCGGTATCTAAAATTTCATCACCCATGTAAGGAATATTGTGAAGAACTGTCTCATCTTCAACCTAAAATAGAATTAATACATTTAAAATATCACCGTTAAGTAAAAATTCCAGACTGAAAAACAAAAAATGAAAATTCCTGAGTCAATATAAAACGTACGATAAAATTTTGTTGAATAGGTGCCCATGTATACATGGTAGGTATAGGAGTAACGGCATTGATAATTTTTATCCTTCCATTCATGTTTGAATTGTCTTGTCTAGTTATCTGTACTGATTTCATGCATCTTGCATGCGGATCGTCAAGTTTTTTCATGCACCAGTGAGCTTTGCTTTCGTGCCATTTGCAGTCCTCTTCCATTAAAAGATCTAAAACAAATAGTTAAGTTTTTTATAAGTGGTTTTTAATATTACTGTTATAAAAGAAACATTTAGGTATGATTGAATGATCCTCAGCCTACAAACCTTGTTGTGTACCCACATTCCTAGTCTCATTTTAGGGGAGAAACCACATCGGGAAGTTGGATGGAAATCCCATCCAACTAAGAGTAGAAAGTTGGAAGAACTCTAGGCGGGGGCCACTTTACATGTCAAACCTACAATAAAATTCTCATTGTCTATTCCGATTTCTTTTTTTCCTTCCTCCTTAAGGAAAAGTTTGCGACAAGGGGGTTGCTACTGACTAGTGGGAACCCTGATAGGCTGGGTAAAAGCCCTGTCAAATGGAGCAGAGACTGAGGAAAGAATATAACGGAGCAGGAACGGATTACCTCTTAAGGCAAAAAAAACAAAAAAAAAAAAAAAATCAACAATATAAACTAAAAAACAAACAGGATCAGTAGGTAAAATTGTTGGAAGAAAGTAATACTGCTACANTAAGGCAAAAAAAAAAAAAAAAAAAAAAAAATCAACAATATAAACTAAAAAACAAACAGGATCAGTAGGTAAAATTGTTGGAAGAAAGTAATACTGCTACATATAATATATATGGATAGTTTTATTGATTCTACCACAAATTTGTCCTCTTTAAGAGCCTGTTGTTTTTTTTAAATTCTTTAGTTCATTACTCCCTTGCAAAAATAACAGAGGGGAGCAACAATCTAAAGAAGGTGTTCTGAATGTTCTTCTTTAGACTGTTACTCCCCTTATACAAACAGAAGTGTGATATTCCTTTGTCCCAAAGTACATTGGACTTAACATTCCTTCGTCTCGCCGGTTGAGAGTGTGTCCCGCCCTTTTTGGTGGACAAAACGATCCTGATTACTAACTTAGTGGGCAAAAAATCAAGTTGATGTTGGTCTGTCACTTAATGGAAGACCTCTTTGATTTGGAGTAATATTTGACTAACTAACCTATTAAGTGAGAGTCTACCTCATTAACTTGATTTTTATTGTCTACTTTTTAAGTGAAGCACATATTCAGGATCATGAAAATCACATTGACCACCAAAAAGTGCGGGACATGGCCACTCTCTACCGGTTTGTTTTCTTCAAATGCCTATTGTAAGCTATGTCCCGTAGAAGAACTTAGCCGACCTCATGTTTGGGCAACGTTAATTTTTATATTTTTATTTAATTTTCTTATAAACAAACCTGTTTAATTAATTTGACATTGTTAAATTAATTAAATTAAATTAAACATTCTTAAAAGGCACCAAAAGATTAATTTGTATACAAATTTCTAGCTTGATGTTAGTCAGACACTTTTTTGAGAGTAATCTCCTGGACTATTATCTCTGGCACTGTCTTAATATTGAAGTTGTTCAAACTAAGGAAATTTATCAATTTTAAACACAAAAGTGATTATATTAAGGCAAATCGGAAAGAGACAATACAGTCGAATCGCTTGATATGATGTATGTATTTGAGAGATTATGTCCCTTTGTCAAAACAGTGTATTCTAGAGAGACCCCACCCACTTTTCTAAGCCCCTACCAAAGTGGCTTTTATGCTTCAGTTTTACCGATATTCCTTTGTCTAGACGACTGTTTAGACAAAAGGGACATCATCTCTACTAAATATAAGTGTTTAAATCCCTTTTTCCTAAAATTTTAATGAATCAAGGTCCTGCAACTGAAATATGTTGATACCAGCTAGGGAAAAACCAAGGATACTTCAATCTGCTATCTTCAACAATTTAAGGTACCACAAAGTTTTATATTTCACCTCTTTGATAAGATATCAAAGGACTATCATAAGAATGGTCTCTAATTAAAAGGGAGGTTATACATCACAGGTTATGCATTACAATTATTTTAGTCTAATTTAAATCTAATATGTCCTTAAAAACAAACATTATAGACTTTAATAGTCTAAGTTTTGTATAGAACATCAAACTTTAACCATCTCAAACGAAAATATAACTAAATATAAACAAAAATGGGGTAAAAAAGAGCCATATTAAAAAGCAGTTGACTTAAGTTGCAAAGATTCAAGGAATTTATAAATAAGACTCGTGTTAACATTTGTTTACAATTTTATCACATGTAAAATTGCGGGTGTTTGTAAACCGAATTAGATAACTATTTCTACTCATAACAATTGAAACAATTTGACTTCATTTTTTTAAAATTACCATTTAGCTTTTTCCTATTATCATTCCAGGCTAGTTTAACTTCATCTGCTCTCTTAAATCGTTTAACTTGTCTAAGTCTCATATATTCTGTACGAACTCTTTTCTTCCATTCAGCCGAAACTTTACACTTAGAAGTAGACATGTTAACTTTTAAAAAAACTTAACTTATCACAAATTAAATTAAAACTAAAATAAAAAAAAAGTTTAAATAAANAATACTGATCAACCTCGATTTATGAATTTGGATCGTTCTCGCATCGTTGTCGAAATAGTTGAATCGTTTATCTTAATACTGATCAACCTCGATTTATGAATTTGGATCGTTCTCGCATCGTTGTCGAAATAGTTGAATCGTTTATCTTAATACTGATCAACCTCGATTTATGAATTTGGATCGTTCTCGCATCGTTGTCGAAATAGTTGAATCGTTTATCTTAATACTGATCAACCTCGATTTATGAATTTGGATCGTTCTCGCATCGTTGTCGAAATAGTTGAATCGTTTATCTTAATACTGATCAACCTCGATTTATGAATTTGGATCGTTCTCGCATCGTTGTCGAAATAGTTGAATCGTTTATCTTAATACTGATCAACCTCGATTTATGAATTTGGATCGTTCTCGCATCGTTGTCGAAATAGTTGAATCGTTTATCTTAATACTGATCAACCTCGATTTATGAATTTGGATCGTTCTCGCATCGTTGTCGAAATAGTTGAATCGTTTATCTTAATACTGATCAACCTCGATTTATGAATTTGGATCGTTCTCGCATCGTTGTCGAAATAGTTGAATCGTTTATCTTAATACTGATCAACCTCGATTTATGAATTTGGATCGTTCTCGCATCGTTGTCGAAATAGTTGAATCGTTTATCTTAATACTGATCAACCTCGATTTATGAATTTGGATCGTTCTCGCATCGTTGTCGAAATAGTTGAATCGTTTATCTTAATACTGATCAACCTCGATTTATGAATTTGGATCGTTCTCGCATCGTTGTCGAAATAGTTGAATCGTTTATCTTAATACTGATCAACCTCGATTTATGAATTTGGATCGTTCTCGCATCGTTGTCGAAATAGTTGAATCGTTTATCTTAATACTGATCAACCTCGATTTATGAATTTGGATCGTTCTCGCATCGTTGTCGAAATAGTTGAATCGTTTATCTTAATACTGATCAACCTCGATTTATGAATTTGGATCGTTCTCGCATCGTTGTCGAAATAGTTGAATCGTTTATCTTAATACTGATCAACCTCGATTTATGAATTTGGATCGTTCTCGCATCGTTGTCGAAATAGTTGAATCGTTTATCTTAATACTGATCAACCTCGATTTATGAATTTGGATCGTTCTCGCATCGTTGTCGAAATAGTTGAATCGTTTATCTTAATACTGATCAACCTCGATTTATGAATTTGGATCGTTCTCGCATCGTTGTCGAAATAGTTGAATCGTTTATCTTAATACTGATCAACCTCGATTTATGAATTTGGATCGTTCTCGCATCGTTGTCGAAATAGTTGAATCGTTTATCTTAATACTGATCAACCTCGATTTATGAATTTGGATCGTTCTCGCATCGTTGTCGAAATAGTTGAATCGTTTATCTTAATACTGATCAACCTCGATTTATGAATTTGGATCGTTCTCGCATCGTTGTCGAAATAGTTGAATCGTTTATCTTAATACTGATCAACCTCGATTTATGAATTTGGATCGTTCTCGCATCGTTGTCGAAATAGTTGAATCGTTTATCTTAATACTGATCAACCTCGATTTATGAATTTGGATCGTTCTCGCATCGTTGTCGAAATAGTTGAATCGTTTATCTTAATACTGATCAACCTCGATTTATGAATTTGGATCGTTCTCGCATCGTTGTCGAAATAGTTGAATCGTTTATCTTAATACTGATCAACCTCGATTTATGAATTTGGATCGTTCTCGCATCGTTGTCGAAATAGTTGAATCGTTTATCTTAATACTGATCAACCTCGATTTATGAATTTGGATCGTTCTCGCATCGTTGTCGAAATAGTTGAATCGTTTATCTTAATACTGATCAACCTCGATTTATGAATTTGGATCGTTCTCGCATCGTTGTCGAAATAGTTGAATCGTTTATCTTAATACTGATCAACCTCGATTTATGAATTTGGATCGTTCTCGCATCGTTGTCGAAATAGTTGAATCGTTTATCTTAATACTGATCAACCTCGATTTATGAATTTGGATCGTTCTCGCATCGTTGTCGAAATAGTTGAATCGTTTATCTTAATACTGATCAACCTCGATTTATGAATTTGGATCGTTCTCGCATCGTTGTCGAAATAGTTGAATCGTTTATCTTAATACTGATCAACCTCGATTTATGAATTTGGATCGTTCTCGCATCGTTGTCGAAATAGTTGAATCGTTTATCTTAATACTGATCAACCTCGATTTATGAATTTGGATCGTTCTCGCATCGTTGTCGAAATAGTTGAATCGTTTATCTTAATACTGATCAACCTCGATTTATGAATTTGGATCGTTCTCGCATCGTTGTCGAAATAGTTGAATCGTTTATCTTAATACTGATCAACCTCGATTTATGAATTTGGATCGTTCTCGCATCGTTGTCGAAATAGTTGAATCGTTTATCTTAATACTGATCAACCTCGATTTATGAATTTGGATCGTTCTCGCATCGTTGTCGAAATAGTTGAATCGTTTATCTTAATACTGATCAACCTCGATTTATGAATTTGGATCGTTCTCGCATCGTTGTCGAAATAGTTGAATCGTTTATCTTAATACTGATCAACCTCGATTTATGAATTTGGATCGTTCTCGCATCGTTGTCGAAATAGTTGAATCGTTTATCTTAATACTGATCAACCTCGATTTATGAATTTGGATCGTTCTCGCATCGTTGTCGAAATAGTTGAATCGTTTATCTTAATACTGATCAACCTCGATTTATGAATTTGGATCGTTCTCGCATCGTTGTCGAAATAGTTGAATCGTTTATCTTAATACTGATCAACCTCGATTTATGAATTTGGATCGTTCTCGCATCGTTGTCGAAATAGTTGAATCGTTTATCTTAATACTGATCAACCTCGATTTATGAATTTGGATCGTTCTCGCATCGTTGTCGAAATAGTTGAATCGTTTATCTTAATACTGATCAACCTCGATTTATGAATTTGGATCGTTCTCGCATCGTTGTCGAAATAGTTGAATCGTTTATCTTAATACTGATCAACCTCGATTTATGAATTTGGATCGTTCTCGCATCGTTGTCGAAATAGTTGAATCGTTTATCTTAATACTGATCAACCTCGATTTATGAATTTGGATCGTTCTCGCATCGTTGTCGAAATAGTTGAATCGTTTATCTTAATACTGATCAACCTCGATTTATGAATTTGGATCGTTCTCGCATCGTTGTCGAAATAGTTGAATCGTTTATCTTAATACTGATCAACCTCGATTTATGAATTTGGATCGTTCTCGCATCGTTGTCGAAATAGTTGAATCGTTTATCTTAATACTGATCAACCTCGATTTATGAATTTGGATCGTTCTCGCATCGTTGTCGAAATAGTTGAATCGTTTATCTTAATACTGATCAACCTCGATTTATGAATTTGGATCGTTCTCGCATCGTTGTCGAAATAGTTGAATCGTTTATCTTAATACTGATCAACCTCGATTTATGAATTTGGATCGTTCTCGCATCGTTGTCGAAATAGTTGAATCGTTTATCTTAATACTGATCAACCTCGATTTATGAATTTGGATCGTTCTCGCATCGTTGTCGAAATAGTTGAATCGTTTATCTTAATACTGATCAACCTCGATTTATGAATTTGGATCGTTCTCGCATCGTTGTCGAAATAGTTGAATCGTTTATCTTAATACTGATCAACCTCGATTTATGAATTTGGATCGTTCTCGCATCGTTGTCGAAATAGTTGAATCGTTTATCTTAATACTGATCAACCTCGATTTATGAATTTGGATCGTTCTCGCATCGTTGTCGAAATAGTTGAATCGTTTATCTTAATACTGATCAACCTCGATTTATGAATTTGGATCGTTCTCGCATCGTTGTCGAAATAGTTGAATCGTTTATCTTAATACTGATCAACCTCGATTTATGAATTTGGATCGTTCTCGCATCGTTGTCGAAATAGTTGAATCGTTTATCTTAATACTGATCAACCTCGATTTATGAATTTGGATCGTTCTCGCATCGTTGTCGAAATAGTTGAATCGTTTATCTTAATACTGATCAACCTCGATTTATGAATTTGGATCGTTCTCGCATCGTTGTCGAAATAGTTGAATCGTTTATCTTAATACTGATCAACCTCGATTTATGAATTTGGATCGTTCTCGCATCGTTGTCGAAATAGTTGAATCGTTTATCTTAATACTGATCAACCTCGATTTATGAATTTGGATCGTTCTCGCATCGTTGTCGAAATAGTTGAATCGTTTATCTTAATACTGATCAACCTCGATTTATGAATTTGGATCGTTCTCGCATCGTTGTCGAAATAGTTGAATCGTTTATCTTAATACTGATCAACCTCGATTTATGAATTTGGATCGTTCTCGCATCGTTGTCGAAATAGTTGAATCGTTTATCTTAATACTGATCAACCTCGATTTATGAATTTGGATCGTTCTCGCATCGTTGTCGAAATAGTTGAATCGTTTATCTTAATACTGATCAACCTCGATTTATGAATTTGGATCGTTCTCGCATCGTTGTCGAAATAGTTGAATCGTTTATCTTAATACTGATCAACCTCGATTTATGAATTTGGATCGTTCTCGCATCGTTGTCGAAATAGTTGAATCGTTTATCTTAATACTGATCAACCTCGATTTATGAATTTGGATCGTTCTCGCATCGTTGTCGAAATAGTTGAATCGTTTATCTTAATACTGATCAACCTCGATTTATGAATTTGGATCGTTCTCGCATCGTTGTCGAAATAGTTGAATCGTTTATCTTAATACTGATCAACCTCGATTTATGAATTTGGATCGTTCTCGCATCGTTGTCGAAATAGTTGAATCGTTTATCTTAATACTGAACAACCTTGGATTATGAATTTGGATGGTTCTCGTCTCGCTACTTATTCATATGACAAAATGGTTGATCGTTTATCTTAATACTTAATCAACCTCGATTTGTGAATTTGGATTGTTCTCGAAACTTATTCATACGTCGAAAGCGGAAAATGTGGAATCGTTTATCTTAATTCTGAACAACCTCAAATTAGGAATTTGGATCGTTTACCGCAACTTATTTATAAGCTGCATCGAATGCACCTTTAATAATCGCATTCACTTTTGTATTACAGGCTAAAAATAACAATAAAAACCCGTTTTTAGTAACTTGTAATTACTCAAATTAAAAATAAATATGGGTAGATACATAATTATGTAACAATGTATTGTTAATTGTTAATAAAAGGTAAAATAAAAAAGAATCAGTGTTATATAAAAGTGAACAATTTTTTTCGTTCGAAGTTTTCGTATTTAAAATTATTCTTCACTGGTTAATTATACTGTTAAAGAGAACTGAATTCTTTTTTATTTTTCTTTTTAGGAATATAAATCAAGTTTAAGATATATTTAGTTGGTCCTGAAGTTTAGTTGTTTTTGCAACCTTGAAGTGTTAAATGAATTTGATTGGTGGTAGGTATGGTCCAATGAAATGTCATCAGGTGTTTTTAAGATAATGTTTAGTTAAAGGCTGTTGTGTTGGCGTGTAGAGGTACAACAGGCCTGGCCCCAAGTCACTGTATTGAGTAGTTACAATGCCAAGGATACTCACAGCAAGATCACGACTAAACCTGAGCCTTTAAAATAACCTTGGGTAAACCTTCTGCATCTTACAACCCGTTTTAAAACTTTGCTCACTACACTTAAATAACATTTTAACATCTTAGGACCACCTCTGATTTTAAATCCATAGGCGTAAATAGGGGGGTCTAGGGGGGCTTAGCCCTCCCTACAGATTTCGAAGCCTAATCATCCTCCCCCCCCCCCCTCCAACACCCGACAAAATCTGAAAATTGAAATAAATCAATATAACTAAATAAGTATTGGTATAAGTTCATATTATAATGTTCTCATCACAACTCATTATAACTTCATTTCTTTCAAAAATTAGAAATGTTTTTATCATGATTTGATATTTTAGTATTCATTTTAGTAGCCTATATGCGAAGGTTTTAACAAAAAAAAAATAGCACAAATGTGTTGTTAATATTAAAAATAGATATTTTATCTTGAATTAAGGGATGCTATTTATATAACTTAATGTAAATTTGTTTTATTTTTTATATCAGTTTACAGTACTATTTGGGACGCCTTATATTCGCAGGTCTTTTATAAGTGTAAGAAGAGGACTTTATAAGTTATTTAACAATAAAAAATATTACATTATAAGTTATGTTTTAAACTGTACATCGTCAGCATGTTGTGTTATAGGCAAATAAATAAATAATTATTTCTATTATTATTTATTTAATTTATTATTATATCTTATCACCCTCTTTTCATAATAGTGTCTTAAAATATCTACTTTGCAATCCGAAATAGACCGTAATGCAAAGATACTGTGTTATATTGACGGTATGTATATCAAACTCGCCCGGGAATTGATTTATCTTGTCTGTTAAATAGTTCTTGTTATCGTAGAAAGATGAAAGTTGCGGCAAATTTGACATATATTTCAACGTTTTTGGACAATGTAATGATACAGCAACAAAACCCTAGCATTTTAATTCATACTTTTCCAGAAAATAAATCTTTCCAAAAGCAAAATGTTGTACAGTACTAGACTTACAAGATAATGTTAGTTCATATTAAGAGATGCTGAAAGGGCATTAAAAAATACGTTTTCAGGGGCCTAATTAGATAATGGGGCCTAATTTTCAGGACCCCCGCTTCAATGGGGGGTATTCCGAATTTGGATCGTTCTTGCATCG
>KZ652962.1:19818-31886 GCA_001010745.2 Gerris buenoi
ATATTAATTAGTTTCTATTGGCTATTTTTTAAATATATAGATAGTAGATGGACTCCTAACTACGGTTTGGAGATTATTATATTCATAGAAACGGAATGAATGGTGTATAATAAGTATAATCCTTATTTTATTCCTAGAAGGATTGGAAACAAAACTATTTAGGAATTATATTTAATTGATTGGCTTACATGTCAATAGAAAACATAGCCACTAATGCCTAGCATGAGCCCTGAGCCCCGTGAGGGGTGAAGGCTAGTATATTATATTTTTATTCTAGATATCCTGAACTAAAGTACTGTTCATCGTTTAGTCATGTATCCGATGAACTCATCAATCGATATTTCCTACATTGTTTAAAAAATTAATCATTATATTTCAGGTCAAGGAAGCCATACAGATATTAATAAATTTCTTAAATATATAGTTTTTAATTAAGAAAAAAATGATTTAATGTTCACAATTTAAATCATTAAAAAACTACTATGATTTCATCGTAATTACCAGATGGTAAATTATTTATCTAGTTTTTAATAAACACAAACATAACAATAGGTAAACATAAACATCACTAGGGGTTAGCTTATTTATGTAAACGTGTTTAGAAAGATTCAATGTTATTGAAGTATTAATTTTTGTAATCCAATGAAAATGAGACTAAGTATTTTAATTAGTTTAACCCTCGAAGAGAGGATAAAATTGTGAAACTTTAGAATAGCTTTTGACCGTAAAAGGATCCTGGAGGTCAAATCATCATTGTGAACAAGTACGTGAGTTTACGAAGCGTGAGTTGATTTCCGAATCTACGGAAAAACAGTAATCTTCTTCCATCTATAAACTTAAGAATTGTCGAGGTATGTAGCAACATATCCCTTACAAGATCATACGCTACATATCATGTAGACGTATACAAGCATTTTGTACCTGTACCTCTTTTCCAAAAGAGTTTAAATAAATATTATCTTCTATAAGGGTGACAGTTAAACATTATGAAAAGAGTCATATGAAGGTTTCACAATACCATTATGCTATCCCTTTTTTAGATTCCACGACTAAATGCATTAAGTAAAAGTGAAACGTAGTAACAGGTGACATTGAATTCGCTATTAAAAGCCTACAAGAAGCAGACGAAATAGTTCGTTAGTTCTCAAAACGAAATCGGTTTCTCATTTGGAAAAGATTCTGTTCTTTTTTTAAGCAATTTTTTTTTATATGTACGACGATAACTTGAGTAAAAGTTGTCCGATTTGGCTAATATTCGGTAAACCAGTTTTTTTTTTTTTTTTTAATCAATTTCTTTATTGGCAAAAGTTAACAAGAGTGAGGGTAACTGCAGCCATTTTAAATAATGATTTTAATTGGACAACAATCTGTGGGTAGTAACAATTTTCAAGGACATTTTGTTCCTAATGCGGCTGCGGCCGACTTTTGTGGAGCCAACCCAGCATTTGCTTTGTTGATTGAGGAAACCGCAGAAAACTCAAATCAGGTTGGCCGGACTCGCATTCAAATCTTAAAATAGAATTTTCGTGCCACCACAATTGTGTTTTTTATACGAGAAAGTATAAAACAATCAAATTTGATAGGCCACTCTAAATGGAACAAAAAAAGTTTATATACCATAAGTCGAAAAATTCTAGTCCTTACTATATAATTTTTTTATCTTGTTCGACACCAATATTGTATATCAACAAATATATTACTGTTTTAGGCTTGAAAATGGCCAGCTAGGCCGAAACGTTACCGCAAATTTTAGTCTTTCCTTACTACCCAAATGGATCACACAACTTTAAAAATTACTAGAGGTACCCTAAAGCTAACTTACATGTCTATGACTATGTATATGAAGCGCAGATAGTTAAAATCAATCTGGTGCTGTCTGCGGCCACTTTTTTTCAAATCATCCAAATTACATGAAATTCAGACAAGCGAGATAAATTCACTTCATTATTTCTTCATCGTAAAAGTCTCTAAAGACTAGTATATAAGACTAGTATATCTAAAATAGTATATAAATTTACGGATTTTATTTGAAATATTATCAATAATAATTTCATTAAATCCATTTTATTTTTCATTACAATCTGACGCGTAGATTTTAAGATATGTTGATTCGCAAATATGTTGAACGACAGACAGCCGCGGAACCCAAAATGTTCCCTGATGTCTATAACGGATTTTTGTCTTAACATTTTTGAAATCGGAGTCATAAAATGTTTTCCTTCTTCAGAACGATCACATAGCTTCCGTTAGCTGGAAAGCAAAAGTTTTTCTCTTTGGTAAACAAGGGATAGAAAAAAATAAAATAGAAAATATAATTATTTATATACATAATATTTATAAAATTACATTAATACATTTTAATACTTGACCTTGGGCAACTCGAGTGGCAGGAGCACGGACAGCTTGAAGGACAGAAGCATGGGCAGCTTGAGTGGCAGGAGCATGGACAGCTCGAGTGACAGGAGCATGGGCAGCACGAGTGACAGGAGCATGGGCGCAGCACGAGTGGCAGGAGCATGGATATCACGAGTAGCAGGAGCATGGATGTCACGAGTGGCAGGAGCATGGGCAGCACGAGTGACAGGAGCATGGGCAGCACGAGTGACAGGAGCATGGGTATCACGAGTGGCAGGAGCATGGGCAGCACGAGTGGCAGGAGCATGGGCAGCACGAGTGGCAGGAGCATGGATATCACGAGTGGCAGGAGCATGGATATCACGAGTGGCAGGAGCATGGATATCACGAGTGGCAGGAGCATGGATATCACGAGTGGCAGGAGCATGGATATCACGAGTGGCAGGAGCATGGATATCACGAGTGGCAGGAGCATGGATATCACGAGTGGCAGGAGCATGGATATCACGAGTGGCAGGAGCATGGATATCACGAGTGGCAGGAGCATGGATATCACGAGTGGCAGGAGCATGGATATCACGAGTGGCAGGAGCATGGATATCACGAGTGGCAGGAGCATGGATATCACGAGTGGCAGGAGCATGGATATCACGAGTGGCAGGAGCATGGGCAGCACGAGTGGCAGGAGCATGGGCAACACGAGTTACTTTTTTACATACTCGTGCTGTTCTATTTCATGCTCACTTCCCTGCTCACTGCCACGGAAGTAGGCTAATTGTATACGAGGTATTACAAATGATGAGATCTCATTTATGCTACAAGGTGTCTGACATTTTCTCGATTGTTTTAAGAGGTACTTCAGTGTATTTAGTCTCTTTAGGTTGAGAAATTCTTATTATTGGAGAGAGTAGTTCTTGATTAACTTTATCTGGATCATTGAAGCCAGTGAAGTAACTTACTATCATCCCTACTATAAGGCAGCATGTGCAACCTAATAGTCCGTAGTAGAAGGCTGTCAGCTTGTATAGCGGAAATGCTACTTTGAACCCCAAAGACATCTCCTCGCAAGAAGTCCTAAAACCATCAACAAGTCTAATTTGTTAAATATGTATTTTACGCCTTTTTCAAAATAAATACCAACAACCAATGAAATAGAAAAAAAGTTTAAAGGTCTTGACTTATCCAATAGATCATGTGATAAATTATTGCTTTGAAAAAAGTTTTCTTTAAGACTATAAATATTTGCACAATTAAAGGTTGTAATTTTTTACTGATTTAACAGGTTCAAGTTTAAAACCCTCTTCCCAGAAAATCGTTTTTTTTTTACCGTCACCTTCACCCTATTTTTTGCTCCGTTTAAAGGTTTCATTGCATTATACCTTTTGGCTGGTTTCACACCCCAGCGACGTACATGAACTAGCCGTAGACACATCCTTATTATACAACATATAAATATTGACTTTAATAACCATCTACTAATTTGAATGATTCTTGATTTGATGAAATGCGCCTTTAAAAAACAAAAAAAAAAAAAATAGAAAATATTAACTTCAGCGCTCCCATTGGCGAAAGATAGTACAAAAAATGAGCTACCTTCTGTTAGATCCTAACTTAGCTAGACTATACTTTAAAAATTTACGTCTGCGCTCCAATTGGCGTTAATAGTAATAAATAGACTAACTGGTCTCACTGTAATTTAATCATTTTAAAATAGTTGCCCAAAAAGAACAAGTGATCTAAAGAGGTCCTTGGGATAACCTTTTGTCCGAATTTTATCCAGTCCATAACCGTTGGTCCAGTGGTCCACGTTCCTCTTCCTCTATGGTTATCCCGTTTTGGATGCCTCATTGGGTCATCCTAAGGATGTCCTGATATCCTTATCGGGATGTCCAGTTTAGGGTATCCTATCCTATGGACATCTAGTTGGGGGTATCCAATGGACATCGAGTTAAGGGTATTCTACCCTCAAATCTAAAGGATGTGCCAATGGACCAAGTGGCTGGTCCAGTGGATATCCTAGGGATAAAGTCGCGCTACTTGAGTATGATACCGATGATTATGCCCAGGGAAAAACAGGTCATGGAGCGGCAACCTCGCTTAAAGATGGTCCCTGAAAGTGTTCCCGTGCTACAGCCGCTGCCAGCAGATATTAAGTAATCTATGGCGGTGAAAAATACCGATGTTCAAGGGCCGAGGGTTAAGTGGTATTGAGTATTGGTTATAAATTTTAATCAGTTGTCTCTATATGGTATATCAACAATTTTTTTTTTGTAAAACTCCTCGGCAACTACTGGCAACTGCTGACCTTATTCCCAATCTATCAAAGATTTTAACAAACTTCTAATACCATTTATTATTCTAGTATATATTGAAAGAAGCAGTCTTACTCTATTACAGGTTCAGTAGAAGTGAAATTAAAGCATTCTTCAACTGACACCGGTTTCTTTTCATCACAGGTGGCAGACAGTTCATGGCCTACCATTGTCCATATCATAACTACCGATGAAGTAATTCCTCCAAAAAATGCACCCTTAACACAACAAACAATAATTAAGATTTATTCTAAACAATAAAATATTAACAAAACAAAATATTTCTACGTCAGTCAGTAAATTTCAGAATGAAATTTTCCTCGGTAACCCCTCAGATACAAAATACACAGGGACAGATCTGGAGAACGTGCTGGCCATAGGGAGCGAGATTAATTTACTGTGAATAGATTTTCTTAGTTGGGCCATAGACGCACGTGAATGTTGTGTATAGTAGTTGCCCCATTCTGCTGAATGAAACTAAAAATTCTTAGAAGGAAATCGGCGGTAGCTTAACTTTAGGTACCATTATTAACTGACAGAGGCCATTCTCCTAAAATAAAGAAGAATAAAAAGTCCCTACCGCCGCTGACTTACAGACTGGAGCCCTTTCGCAGAGAAGAGGCCTTGATGGCTTGTAGGTTATTTGCTGCACAATAATGACAATTTATATTACCATAACAATTACTTCGAGAGAATAGTCAGAGGGAAATTCACGCGATCCCTCAACAAACCTTAGAAGAGTGATTTCAAACTTCACCAACCGACTCGAGCAGGGGAGGGAAAATGGAGGTCATCATATAAGTGATGCAATTTTTGCTTTATAATGATTTAATGTGTATTGCAAATTTCCACAATTACTCTTAAAAAATTAGAAAACCTCGAAAATTCATTGAGTTAGCTAAAGTCCGTCAGGTTTGACTGCCGGTATTATACCTATTATTATGGTATTGTTCTGTATTATACCTTGATAAACAAGCAGTAGAGTCACTTCATTATAAAGAAACAGCTCAGTTGTAAAAAGTCGGGTTAAAACCAATAGTAAGTTGTCTTCATCAGTGTAAATAAGAGAAATATAAATAAATAAGAGTAGAACCGGGAAAAAGATAAAGTCATTGTATGACGTAAGTGTTAGGACTATGATTAAAAATCACAAACCATATCAAAGAAGGGTCAGGCTCAATTGCCCTAGTGTGAACTCAGAGATCTCCGGCCGATTAACGGGACGAACTTATGATTGCACTTGAAGTACTCGTTGGGGCTCGACCTCAAGTCATGCCATTTCCAACTGGGACTAGCAGCAAACTAAATGACTAATAGGAAGAGTGGTAAGATTCGATTTTCTTTGCCTCAATAAATTATCTATCTTGCTGCAAACAGAGACATTTCTATCACTTCACACAAACAAAAAGCTAAGTGGTAAAGCATTGGACGGGTAATTCCAAGGCTCTTTCAAATCCAAGCGACGAAGTATATATTTTTCAGTTTCGTCTCCCTTTTTAATTCTAATATAATATAGCAAGTAAAAAATAAGGTTCCCACATTTTTTTTAGGTACAAGGCATTTTTTATTGCAATAAATAAGTATACCATCTGAAAGCTTGTACTTTAAACTATTTTTCTACATAGTCACCAGATTTTTCTACGCATTTTTCCTGACGAGTTATCCACTTCTGAAAACTTGCTTTGAAGAACTCCACCACCAGGTCACAGATGAACTTGGAGACCGCTTCCTTTACCTCTTTATCTGTACTGAAGCGTTGTCCACTGCCCACCCAAGTGTTGCTTCAATTTCGGAAACAAGAGGAAGTCGCTGGGAGCAAGATCAAGGCTGTAGGGGGCATGATCAAGCATTTGAGGACATCAAGCAATTGCAGTACAGATAAAGAGGTAAAGGAAGCGGTCACCAAGTTCATGTGTGGCCTGGCGGCGGAGTTCTTCGAAGCAAGTTTTCAGAAGTGGATAACTCGTCAGGAAAAATGCTTGGAAAAATCTGGTGACTATGTAGATAAATAGTTTAAAGTACAAGCTTTCAGATGGTATACTTATTTATTGCAATAAAAAATTCCTTACACCTGAAAAAAATGTGGAAACCTTATTTTTTACTTGACCTACGTATTATGCAAATTTAATTTACGTAAATACCTTAGCATTAGCTCTAGGTATGAGAACTCCCATTGTAAACATACCGAAGATAGCACCACTTGTCACTCCACCAACAGCAGCAATCATCTAAACAATATACTTAGAGGATAATTTTACAAACAAAAAAAAAAAAACATGTTTATACTCAAGATTAGTCATTGAAATCCAAGAGAGATTCTATTACCTAACTTGTAAAAATAAATACTATTGATGTATAGTATACAACTTAACTATAGTTCCCAACGCAATATATTATTGTCATTTAATTTTATTTAGTTGACCGAGCGAAGCGAGGTCTATGTTTTAACTTTTTCTTCCCCGGTCTTGCCCAGGTATACTGGACCGTTTTGCATTTCGTTTGAAAATGTTTGTTACGCGCTTACGGCCAAACGCTTTGTTCGATTTTCTTCAAATTTGGCATGGATGTTCTTTGAAGTCATGAAAAATAACGTATGAGTTTTATATTTAATGAATTTAATTTTTACAATTTTTATAAACAAAAATAAAAATTAAAAAATTAAAAATATTTTTTGTTTATCATGAAATTTGGCATGAATATTCCTCCAAGTCTATAAAATAAATATGTATAGTTTTTTTGTTATATATATTTTTTAATTAATTTAAAAAAAAAAAGTTTAGACTTTTTTTCAAAAAAATAAAAAAAAAGTTTTTATTTTTTCTTGAAATTTGGAATAGATGTTCCTTTAAGACATTAAAATCGATGTATATGGTTTATTTTCTTAAAAAATGTTTAGAAGTAGCATAAAAATAACCTTCCCAACGGGGAATCGAACCCGGAATCCTCCGGTTCAAGAGCTAGCTGGAGCTAGAGAGACCGGCATCCTCCGGGATGCGCGCGCAACACATTATTTATTATTTCACAATACACAATACACATCGCCATTTTTCTCTTTTAATTGCTTACTGTTCATTACCTACAAGTTTATTTTATCTTTCGCCGACAAGAATATGTATGTACGAGTATACTTCATAATAGTTAAGAATATTTGTTATATTGTAAATCTTTCTGCGTATTATCTTATTTTTCTAAATTGCCTTAACTCCTGATAAACCTAGCATGCTGAAACTTGCACTGATTATTCTATTTCTGACGATCATACCATAATCAGATAATAGTTAATTAATTAATTACTATTTATTGACAAGTTAGAAATTTTTTTTTTGTTAATCTGTCTCCTAATTTTGTAAACTAAATGTAACCAACTCTCCGACTATTTGGAAACCCAAAACTAAATTTGATTTCATCAAATTAAAAATATTTTTTCCAAAGTTTGAAGGAATGCTTGTTCGAATTTGGCAGGAATTATCCTTGAAGTCATTACAATCGACGTATATAAAGGATTTTTTCAATTTTTGACGTCGCGAGGTCTACTGTTCACAGAACTACTAGTATATTAATAATCTACAGTAGCATGTGTACAAATATTAGAATATTTCATGAATTTACTGGGAATATTAATTATCCATTCAAATTTGCATTAAATGTCAAAACGCTGTTTATGGAGGTTCTGCATGAAATATATTTCAATAAGCATATTATTTTCTTCCGTATTTGGTCAAGCTTTAATGTCACAGCAAAATATAGATGATAAAAATACACAATTAACAGTAGTATAAATACATAACTCTTTTGAAAATGTTTACCTACTTATTAGAAGTATTGTGCTTCCGAATTTTTTATATGAAAAATTTAGTATACGACGTGATGAACTCTGCATGACAATTCTGGGAATTGCATTATTAACTGAAATGAGCCGGAGCTGGAGGAATAGATTTGAAGGAATTACTGCGGGAACTGTAATTATTCTTTTACACCTCATTTTTCAACTGAGTAAACATGACTGTCAAAACGTGTCTGGTGAAATATGCTAATTCAAGCCTTTATTACTTCAGATTATTCCTACTACTATGGCACACAAAAAGAACAATACTGTACTAAATGTTTTGATGTTATTTACATCGACAATATTCCCAAGCCTTTCTACGAAGTATACAAGACCTGTACTTATAATTCCAATGATAAGAGATATCAATTTCATTATGTTACTGGCCGTTCTTTCAGTCTGTTTTCCTATTGTGGGTTCAATGAAGTCTTCATATATGGTACCGGATAGAGTGTTCATTCCCGTAGATAAAGAACTATCAACAAAAAACAAGATATCCTTTACAAGTAATAAAAATTATGGAATTTAATTATTATTGATATAAAATGGTATAGGGGACAATAGAAGTTAAGAAAATAATACCTGAGAGCAGCGCAAACTATTCCAGCAACAAATAGACCAGGCAATCCAGGAATATGCCCAGCAACATCAAGAACAAAGTATGGCAGTATTTGATCTGGTCTTTTAATTTTCTGGAAATAAAATTATTAATTTACCATTTTAATACGAGAAAATGAAATCTAACTACGGAGAATCGATGTTTCAATATCTCAAAGTCTATCAGCAATTTCATTGCATACGGTAAATGCGTCGATGTAAAAAAACCAACGACGTTTTATGTTGGATATGAGAGCGTCTATTGAGATCTTAAGCCTCGTTCAATTCTTAAGACTCTGCGCATGTCCAGCCTAAAGTGCCTGCGCATCTTAGACTGGACATGCGCAGAGACTAGAGACCAATGCTCTGCTTGTTTCCTTTCTTCAGTTCGGCAATCTGAACGAGGCTTCAAAGTATCAGAGTTAATCTAACTATCAAAGTATTATCCAACTATATCATCTCTAAAACATTGACTGATCGTTAAGAGTGTCATTGTCATCGACCATCCGATAAAATTGAATCTTCATCATTTCCGACCACTAGTCCGATCAACATTGATATCTTGAAGGATCGATATTAACAATGCAAATATGATCGACTGTTAATATATTAATGTTTTATAATCGATGTTCTCTTAATGTTATTATTGAAGCACAATTGCGATACACTTAAACTAGGTGTCCACCTGAGACTAAATCTCGAGAGCTAGTCTCGAGATTAGTCTCAGAACCTTATCCACTTGAGAGCAACATCAGCCTCTCTCGAGTCTCGGAGAGTCGGCGAGTCTCCGAGACTAGTCTCAGCCCCATGTCCACTCGCGATTTCAATCTCGAGAGCGAGTCTCGATACTAAAAAGTCTCAGATGGACACTTACCCAAATGCTTATGATTTGTACTGAATGTACACATAATCCTGAGGAACATCGTATTTAACTAAACGTAGTTATTTTTATGCATATAAGTGGTCTTCATGACATACACACTACCTAATATTCTTTTTACTACAACGATTTTTCTATAAAAACACGATCATTTTTATGGAAATAATACACCAAGATGAGAAAAACTACTTAAAGGGTAAATATACTAATACCGCCAATTTAAAGTTGGAAGCTGTACTGCAACCTTAGGTCTAAAATAGTAAACTCAATTAGAGTTAATTAAAGTAAGAAATGCATCAATTCAATCAATTTTCTTCTTATACGAGTAGAAGAGTAGGTTACTTACATTAGCAGAGAGAGGATCGCAGGTACTATAGTTTGTGTATATGACGAGCCCCATGAAAGCACTCAGTAAATAAAACGAACATACTCCCAATAGAAGGAAAAATACTGCCCTGAAATCAAACAGAGTATTCATTCAGTCATAGAATAGACCTTAAATGTTTCCAATATATTTTTCATTGATACGACCGAAAACACCATTATCTTGCTTATAAGTATAGGTCTATAGGATAGGACCACTTCTAAAATTGTGTGGCCGGATGTTATGAATATTTATCTTTTTTAAACAAAGAAGTCTTTACGCAATAAAATCATCTACATGGTTTACCATCAGTTAAGTTGAAAATGCAGAAATCTAACGTAATAGAACCATCTTCCATCAACCTGATCTACCATCAGTTAAATTGATAACGTAGATATCTAATGCAATAGTTAAAAACTCTTCGGCAAAGAAAGATACTTCTTCGATCGGAAACTCAATTTGACCAACTGATTCTTACTTACTTGCCTTCAATGAAACTACCTAATAGTGTCCTTAAACTAAAGATTGATGAAATATTATGCTGTTTTTGCAGAATTTAGGCCGTCCGCACACGGAGCAACTCAAAGCGAACTCAACTGGAAACTTCAGTCATTTTTGAGTTGACAGAAAGCAAACCCAGTTTGTAATGCGTTGCTCCGTGTGCGGTGTCCCATTCAATTACACAGGTTGAAACTCATAGTCAACTCAAAAATGACTGGAGTTTCCAGTTGAGTTTGATTTGAGTTGCTCCGTGTGCGGAGGGCCTTACTCCGCGACTTGATGATGAGGCATCAGCAGATGATAACTGAAGTGATCGAAGCTGGTCTGTAACAATCAAACGCTTGTGGTGATGAGCAAATATTACATAATAAAAAAACCCTTAGAGTTTAGAAAGTACGTAATACTAAGTATTTAGTACTTTCCAACTGTTTGACAAACTTAGAAATGAATAGATCATAATAACAATAAATAAACATATTTTCTTAATTGAGCCTAGCTCGTAAGTACATGGGTGTAAGCAAGTGTGGTATAAATCTACATCTTAAAGGTTATATTATAAAACATTTACAAATGTTTTCCGACAAAGCACAATATCTTATTAATAATTAATACCTATCTAATAATTGTTTGTTTAATCCTTTATTTATTGACATAAATAGGTATTTTTTGGTTATTTTGGTTCTGTCTGTCCGTTTGTTGCTGAATTTTTGCGAACCAACTTGTCTTAAAAACTACTCGACCGATTTTAATTAAATTTGGATAATTGGTCATGTCATAATCAGCCCTTTGTTAGTCCCATATAACCTTCAACCTTTGGTGTAAATAAGAATTCAGTTATTTACACCTATATCTTCAAACGTACTCATATATTTTTTATGAAATTGTCGAAAGTTGCCAGCAGAAATTGTCGCTAAGGCGATGATTTCAATGTTTATTTTTTGTATTTAACAGTCTTTTGACAGATTCGAAGGGAAAAAGATTTAATGTGTTTTGTGATTTAAATAAATATAAAATATTACGAAAAAGAGAGTAGTTATTCCAACAGTGTTCAGTACAAACGTGGTAGCAGAGGAAATCAGATTTACGGCGCGCGGAAGGAAAAAGGTATAATAATTAGAATAAGAACATCTATATTTAAGATGACGACAATCGGAAGGATTAGAATGGGCTTAGGACCAGCAAAGAAAAGGCTTAAAGATTTAATCGCCAACATCCGGGACAAACTAACAGAAA
>KZ652962.1:77778-91447 GCA_001010745.2 Gerris buenoi
TATTAAGAAGGTTAATTAGGCACATCAGAACAAAAGACTCAATTGCTCTATTGCAGGTACCTAATGTTACAAAAATCTTTCTGCCTAAAGTTATCCTTTATGGTACAACTTTTTTTTAACTGGTTTTGTTTTACGAACCTTTTTTTTTTACTTAAAACCAAATACTTTCTTTCCAATTGAATGCATAATTATTAATAAATTATTACTTGAAGTTACTATAAGAAATCCCTGAAAAATTAAAACATTAAACAATTTTTAAAGATTAATACAAAAATATAGATAAAAAATGTTATCTATAGCTGAGAATTGAACTAAACAGATCTTTCACTTATTGTGTGAAGTCAAAAAGAAATCTAGAAAAATTATTTTATTAACTATCCTCTGATCAGGGGTGAGTGTTGCACGTGAACATTTGGGTAGATTACGTAGTCTTATGAACTTATCCTGAGCTTTGGAAAAAATGAACATGTGTTCTAAATTTCACCAAATTCGGTCAAATTTTACTCAAGTTATCGACACTCGTTTCTAACACACACACACACACAGGATGTATTGTTTGTTGAATGTAAGAAGCTCGCTTCAACTAACACTCTGATCCCCCTGAATTTCTTTTAGTTTTCTGATTCTTTATAAATTAAATACATACTATTTAAATACACTTCTAGTGTTCTAAGAGAAATTACATTCTTTTAATTTTTAACTTTTTGGTGTATTAGTGACCTAGCCCTGTCAGTATAGATTTATTTTTTTTTATTATTTCCTTTTTTTTGTTCCCATAGTTTGTTTGAGTGTTATTCGATTTTTTTTTTTTTTTTTTTTTTTTTTTTTTTTTTTTTTTTTTTTTTTTTAATTTGAACTTGCATAAAAGAAAATTCAAAACTATGTCTATCTTCATCATATTTACTGGAAGTGTAAATTCTTTATAACATCGACAGCTGTCAATCACTTGTTTAGGGGTAGGGGGAGTATTGAAGGCTTTTTATTACACAGCTAGAGGAGCGGTAGTCTTTCATTTCTAAATTTAAACAAAGCTTAAATTTATTATTTATTTATTTCTTCCGACCTTCTCCTTTGTAATTGGGTTTTAAACTGGTCAGAAAGTATTCGTAAAATGATTATTTTTGTTTATTACATTCTGTACATTCTTGTTGCTTCTTTATCTTAAGGTATTTGTGTAAAGGAAGTTGTGCTTCATGTCAAGTCTACTGACAGTTGTGTCCACTATTCTCTGTGATAATCTCTTTGTCTATTCCAGTCCTCTTGATGATTACAGTGTAACCTCACTAAGTTGAGACTGTTTTATTTGAATTGTTTCCTCGCTGAATTGAACCTCGCTTATATGACCCTCAATAACACAAAAACCTCAATTACAAGTGCAATTTTCAAATCCCCCTTGTGATTGCCATTACACATAATGTTAAATTAATCTCTATAACGCAACTATTATTATCCAAACAACCTCAATAACACAGATTTATTCCAATTCACAACATAACTCAGAACCTCTATAAGAAATCAACCTCTATAACACAACTCTATACAAACTTGAACAAGTCTAGACTTGAAAACCCCACCAATTAACCTCGATAATACGACATATCCAAAATAACCTTGATAACACGACCCTCAAGAAAAAGAGCACCTCAATAACAAGATGTTTCCCTTATCCCCTTGAGACACTTCTTATCGAGGTTCTACTGTATTATTATTATTATTATTATTTTAAGAAGTTACATAAAAATTGTTTCTGACTTTACCTCCACTCTAACTTAAATTTGACCCCAATTGCTTCTTATTTTTTGAGTTAACTTTGTCTTAACCACCAAGTATATTAGTTAACCACTTGAAAGAAAGACATTTTTTGATAACAATTTTTTTTTGGACTCAAGGGACCTCAAAACGTGCTAGTTTATCAAAATTGAATTTTTGCACCCATATTTTTTCTTTAGTAAAAAAAACATAACAAAAAAAACAACAATACTCCGCCATCCCGCCATGTCTAGAAATCTTTCACTGAGGCTGAGACCCCCTCCCCTATTACTACAACAAGTAAGATAAGATAACTAAACACAGGGGCACTAAGTTAAACAAAAACAAACCACTAGTCGTTGTTTTTGTGTGTCCATACTCATATATCGTGTAATAAATGCTAGTTTTATTGTGTCCTGCAGTATTAATTTCGTAGCTGCAGATTAATTTTAACCACATGCGTTCGTTAAGTATGGCTAAATTGATACTCTTATTCATGTAAAAAATCAAAATAAGTTCAACAGATAGTATATTCTACACATGTTGACTCCGTCCAGCATTCCGTCTAGCCCTTAGTCTTAGCCCTTTAATACTCTTGATAGTACTCCATACTCTACTATTACCTCCCCCTCAACTACAACTTCTGCTCTGATTTGCATCGGACAAACGCCATAACTCTTAGAATTTTATTCATAATAAACTAATTAATGTTTTAAACTTTATAAAATTTATTTTTCTATTTATTATATTTTATTATTGTAGGTATTATAATTTTTTGCATTTATTATAAAAAAATATGGGTGACAAAGCTAAAAGATTACTTTTTAATAAACTGGAAAAGAAGAAAAATACCTTCTTTCATCGTGCACAACGTTAATGTTCCATTGAATTCCTAATTTACAAACGCAAGAATCTGCACGGTCAATTTTTTCACATTATCATGTCTATACTTTGGCGCATAAACTCGATAAGGTTTACCAAAAAACGACACGAAAAAGCGTTACACAAGCCACAATCATTACCAAAAAGCGTTACATAAAAATGTCTCACTGTCTTGCAGACTCGTATGCAAGAAATTATTATATTATTGTTTTTACCTTTCTACCTTAATTTTTTTTGTTTTGTAGCTTCCTCATATTTGTTTTAAAAACATAATTTTTACCTATCAGCGTGTTTAATATTTTCTGAAATGAAAATGTGGCTAATTCGTATTTGTACATGCCAGACAAATTTCCTAAAGGGTGGTTAGAGGTGGCTCTAAATCTTTGCCTGGCACATACAATACTAATTTACCAATAATGTTTTATACATTCATTAAAAATACATCTTGGCTTCTATTACTACTTCTTGCTAGGAATAAACCGTAATATTCTAATACTTTTATTGCCTACTCTAGATTATATTCTTCTGCTAACATAATATTACCTTAAAATCTTAGTTAAGTAGTTCTTAAAAATAAAAAATAACTATCCTGTGTTAAATCTAAAGTGTGGTTGATTTTTTTGATAAGGAATGAGATAGTAGGTCCATTCATTTAAACAGCTGGCTTGACCTTGTACAATTTCTTGTTTATATTTATGTTCTAATAAGGTCAGTCAGACATCAGACTACATAAACATTTTTTTAGTTTTTTTTTTATCATCCAATATATATGTTTTATTTGAAACTGAAAATGCTTATTACTAGCATTTTCTTTTATAATTTATTCATTTAACTCATTTGATACCTTAGAACTGTACTATAGAAATGATTATTTCATATTAAAAATATTAATATTGAATAATTATCCTGAAGAGGTTTTACTTATGATTTTTTTACCATTTGTGTTACATATTTCAAATTATTATTATTATTATTTATCTCCACTATGTACTACAGGCTCATTCTTGCTGTTGGCCATATTTTAAATAAATATTAGTTATTAGAATCCAAGTTTAATTTTTTTCAAATTCAATAATTATTAGAGATAGTGTCACCTTATATTATAAATACCTCCCATAATAATAATTATGGAATAACTAATAAATAAATATAATAACTAACTATACATAAAATAATATAATAACTAATAAATAATTATCAGGGTATAAGCAAGAGAACAGCCTAAAATATATGTACATCAGTCTTTGAGGGGTTTGCTTTTTTACAGGGTGTAAGTAAAGTTTAGTACTATGTCACAACTTTTAGTTTAGTATTATGCCACAACTTTTAGTTTAGTGCTATGTCTCAACTCTAAGTTTAGGGCTTAGGGGGTCAATTAAAAGGAGGCTTAAATTGCTAGAGACTAAAGATTTTTTTTTTTGGCTGGCGGATGAACAGTTTTATTCATTTTATAATTTTATAAATTTTTATTTTGCTGCATATTTGTAATTTTCAATTATTTATGAACTATCTAGCCCTGTTCTTCTGCATAGAATTAAACTTTTTTTGTGCAACCATTTGTTGATATGTATGAATGCATTTGTATGCAAAGTGACTAAAGAATTATGGTGTTTCAACCTCAGAGCTAGAAAGGAGTAGAGGGAACAATGAGATTTGAAAAGTGGTTCATTATGTTCTCCCCATATACTAAACTTCCCAAGTGAGCTCAATCTGAACTAATGTGATCACGAAGTCACTGGTCCTTATCCTATTGGTCTATTCCTTGTCCTTCCGTCCCCACAGACGCTTGTCAACAAATCCTTATCAGTAGCATTTATTTGATACCCCACTCAAAGAAGATTTCTATTGGTTATCTAGGAACTGTTACACGTTTATTAACGACATTACTGCCTTTAGATAATTAATAAGGTTAACAACAAACATTAACATACATGTTTATAAAGAACACAGCATTAAAAATAAAAATATTAAATGTCGTTAGAAAATATCACTTATTCTTATCAGCTGATATCAGATAAAGTTCGAGTTTTTATCAAGATATCGATACTGTTTCACCAAACTGCCACTTGAAAGTGTTAGTATATGGGTGTAGCATAATGAACCACTTTTTGAGACCCAGATTCTATAGTACTAGCCGTTATGCCTGTGACAACGGGCAGACTGTTTAAATAGTAAGTTTTATGCTCGTAGCTTCAGTGCAAGGGTGTGGCTCAGTGGTAGAGCATTTGCTTCTTAATCTGAAGGTCACTGGTTCAATCCCAGCTTATGGCGCATCAATTTTTAACATAATAAATCATTAGAGGTGAGTTGTCGCCGTTGCCGTCGGGACACTACTCGATTATATAAAAGATTGTTCCCTTTACCCCTTCCTTGATCTGAGGTTTCAACTATTTTGTAGCATCAGGTAATTAAAAATTCAGGTTAAAAGAAAGGAGAAGTGATAAGTTATTGATAGCGGGTTTTCCTGTAATTAACTCATTTCCATGTTTTTATAACCTATTTTTATAATTATAATGTTTAATTTTGTTCTTTTCTTTTGTTTATGAAGCTTCCATATGATAAAGGATAGTTCTAAGGTAAAAAAAACACAAAACAAAAAATAGTTATTAAAATTACATTTAAACCTGATAGCGGCTATTATGTTATCAAACACATTTGTCAATGTTGTCAAAAATATTTTTTGTAAATAGTCAGTTGGTCTTGTTGATTAGTCATTTCATTTGTTCATTGAGATTGTTTATTACTCATCTTCATGAACTAGATGACAGATGATGTATAGAAGTTATGTTTGTATAATATACACCTATTTTATATTCTGTTTCTATTTGTTTAATGTAAACATTTTATTATTTATTTTTAATTTATGGCTTATCGTGTAAGAATGAATTTCTATATTATCTATAAAAAAAGAAGAAAAGCTGAATGAATAGAAATCCCTGCAAAATTTGTTTAGTCTTACTCTCAAGGTCACTAACTAGTGCAGGTGCAGCACTCCCATTCATAAAAAGGGTTTAGGAAAAACCCAACAGCTGTTGTTTTCATGTTAAAAATAAAAAAAAAAGTTTCTTTGTATACTATTGCCTGAAATGAGGAATTTATAAATAGAAGACNACTAGTTATCGGTTACGGCAGAGAAAAATCATTCTCCTGCATAGCTTAGTTGGAAAGAGCGCTACACTGGAAATGTAGAGGCCTGTGGTTCAAGTCCTGGCGCTGGAGTCTACCTTTCTCTGTCTGTTTCCCAGTGTTAATAATAATTATAATTTAATTTAAAATAATTAATTACATTCATCTGTTACTTTTCAGAGGTGCTAGGAGAGATCCACGTAAGCCAATATTTCATCATTTCACGACGGCCGTGGATACTGAAAACATCAAAGTGGTTTTCAACGCAGTTAAAGATACCATTCTACATAGAAATTTGGAATCTCTCATGCTTCAGTAGCGCCAATCTTCCGCTCATCGGTCAAACCAAGTGGTACCAACTGTATAACAGTTAATGTATAAAACGATGAATATATTCCAGTACCGTTTAGGTACAATAGATGTCATTTAAAGTAATGACAAATTTATTTAAGGTACTGTTTTTTTTTTTTTAAATGTAATAAATATATTTTTTATTGATTTAAACAAAGTATAAAATCAGGAGCAATATATATATTAATTTATTTTTTTATTATTATTTGTTAATAAATTACATTTTATTTTATTACACTACAATGTACAAATGCTTTACATGTTCTCCCGCCTCATTGTAAATTCCGCTTTTTTTAAAAAAACATTTATGTTTTAAAGAAAAAAAAAGTGTTTATATTTTTTTGAAACTCCATTGATATAAAACCAAAAAATGCTTTTAAATATTTTCTTCATTTGTTCATTTCAGAAAAAAACTATAAAATATAAAGTATAAAGTCTGTCTTATGCTTTTGTATAAATTATTCTTATTTTTATGTATTAAATACTTTTTCTATATGAATTAACTCTTTAGAGGAACTTTTTAAAGTTTTTCTATTATAATTATAATTATTTATTAATGTCTAATATCTTCAGACTATATTTCTTTTTATNTTTTTAAACCCATCACCAGAGGTACGTTCCCTGAACTAGAAGACTTGTTGAATGGGTTAATAGGTCTAATGCGTGGCGTAACAGTGGCTGAAAAAGATACTTTTGCTAAATGCATGTGTTAAGTAAATATTAAAACTCAATTGATACAAATTTGAATCAAGTATAATTTGATAGGATATGAAGTATTAGTGGAGGTCATCATTAAAGGTAGAAGTAAAAGTCTCTCCACGTAAGATTATGAAATTATAATCAAAGCAGCTTTTGGCCTCTATTAACAGCCCTTTATTAACAGCCTTTTTTGGCCTTTATTAACAGCCATTATCAGTGCCTAAAAAAAGAGTTAAGCAGTGTTTGTTTAAGCACAGGTGATACCCTTATAGAGGTGGAAACCTGCTTAAATAGTATATACATAATTTTATGTGGAGAGACTCTTTCTTTTACCATTAATTATAATTTGATTATATTTTGCAAAATATTTACCTATTCTATTTGTTTTAGGATTTTATGCCGACACATAAGGATATCTTGCTAGCAAGGAAAGCCACAAAAGGCATCACGGAATTCACGATACCTATCAACAACATCCCGTTCACGTTCGTGGATGTTGGAGGCCAAAGGTCACAGAGGCAGAAGTGGTTTCAGTGTTTCGACTCGGTTACGTCCATTATATTCCTTGTTTCCTCGTCAGAGTTTGACCAAGTCCTCGTCTTTTTTTTTGAAGTGCCTATTGCCAAGCTATGTCCTGCAGGCGAACTTAGCCAACCACATATTCTTAAAGGCACCAAAACATTTACCTATACACAAAATTTTAGCTTGATGACTTTTATGCACGCCATCTCATAGACTATGAGTAAAGGAAACTTATATCATTGGTTAACTAATTTTTTATTTTTTTTATTGTGAAATGGAATATGTTCTCTTTATGAACCTTATCCTGAACCAAATATATTCTCAATTTATTTATTTGAATTTAATTTTTAAGTAGCGTTTAGAAGTAAAAAAAGGTCACAGGCACATTTTTTATTGTTGAGCACAACTTTGGACCTATTAACCCATTGAGCACGTTTGGATCCAATGTGGTTGCATGCCGTGCTAAAGCTGGTTGTGGTTGAATCATTAGTAAATCCGAGCACACGCTTCTGGCACTCCGCCACTCTTTTCCTCCTGTTTACAAAAGAACCCTCTTTTAAGGGTTCGCCAGGCCTGAAATCTTGTAATTTGATTTTGTATTTTTTAAACCCATCACCAGAGGTACGTTCCCTGAACTAGAAGACTTGTTGAATGGGTTAATAGGTCTAATGCGTGGCATAACAGTGGCTGAAAAAGATACTTTTGCTAAATGCATGTGTTAAGTAAATAATAAAAATCAACTGATACAAATTTGGATCAATTATAATTTGATAGGATATGTAGTAGTGGAGGTCATCATCAAAGGTAGAAGAAGTCTCTCACGTAAAATATGTGTATATAATCAAAGCAGTTTTCTGTCTCCATAAGGCCATCATCAGTGCCTAAACAAAGAGTTAGACAGTGTTTATTTAAGCACAGTTGATACCCTTATANTATTAAAATTGCTACCTCTAAGTACAGTAGAACCTCTCATATCCAACATCAGGATATCTGACTCCTTGCTATATCTGATCATAACACCTTTTGGTTAAAAAAAAAAAAAATAAAAAAATAAGTGTTGTGTTGTTTATAAATTATAAAATCACACTGCTTAGTACGTATACATTGCTAACTACTTATACATGGCGGAGTTAGAAAAGAGACACAATTAAAACTAACTAACTGTTTGTACTGATGGTTTAATCTAATGCGACCGAACTTCATCCTTATCAGAATATTGACTATAAAACAATAATAGTAGCAAGTTGATTCTTTGCTATCACACTTATAGCTACACTTTGTTTCTTATTATTGTGCGTATCGTTCTGTATTTACAATCCAGTGATACGCTATTTTTTTTTAGTTAATGTGGCGTCTCAACTAAAACAAAAAAGGGTTGTGTGTACATTACTAGAAAAAAATATAAATAGAATTTGTAGAATTGTAGAATTCACTTTTCTTCTTGTTCCTCACATACCCGACCTTTTTTTGTGTTCCTACCATGCTCCGGTCCTGTAGGTAACAGATATGAAGGGGTTCTAACTGTAAATTGTTGAAATTCCTTGATAGATGATTTAATCTGGAATTTTCATATTGAAATTTAAAATCCTAAATATGTATTGTAAAGAAATAAAGTAGAAACTATTATGGGGTTAAGGTAGATAAAGAGCTCGGTTTTCCGGTGAAATCCGTGTCACGAAGGGAATAAAGTCCGAAGTTTCGCTTCCACTACTGGAAGCATCTTCAGGGGTGTGGTTATTCGACATATCTTGTTGCACGCCCCTGAAGATGTTTCCATTAGTGGAAGCGAAACGTTGGACTTTATCCCCTTCGAGACACGGATTTCACCGAAAAACCAAGCTGTTTATTACGAGTCTACCCGTGGAAGCTTATGCACTGAATGCTCTGAATGCTGACTGTTAAAACGCCTATTAGAATCTGAACCACCCGAAGTAGCTAAAAAAACAACAATTATTAGAAATGTATCACTTCGCTTTACAAAAGCTACAGCATGTATCANAACAATTATTAGAAATGTATCGCTTGGCTTTACAAAAGCTACAGCATGTATCAAGTTGAAATTTTACATGGCTGTTTCAATTGTGTTTAGGCGATATATATAAAGTTTTATTGAAATCTTTTGTCAAAACATAAGTCATTGGTAAAAACGTTGTTTTCTCTATTTTAAACGTTTAGATCCGCTTTAATTTTTAATACCAAATTTTAACCAAATTGTTCAACTTTTACTCCAGTTATCATCAGACACGTAAACATATCTGACAGACTGACAGGATGTATATTTTGTTGAATGTAAGAAGCTTGCTTACACACGCTTCAATTAATTTTTTCACTTTCCTTTTTGCCACCCTAGGTGGCCACCTAGTCTTGCCTAGTATTAAAAATGGCCTTACAATTGGTACAGTACCCAGTTAGTCCCCACTTAACATTAGCATTTACCCATTTATATGGTGATGCTCGGTGAACACCGAGGGGAGCCTGGTCCGAGGAAAAATCAAGGGAGAACCGATCACAGCTCAAGATTTTGACGTACGACCTTATAAATGACAAAACCTCAAGCTTGGATTGGCCCTCCCATCATTTTTCCTACACTCAGAGTAAATACTAATAGTAATATTAGTATAACTAGTTGAACCAAAGTCTCTTTTGTAGCTCCTTACGCATTTCTTTCCTAGGAGTATTTTTTCGATGGTCTGCTACTGCTGATCATGATGCTACTCATAATTTTTAATACATTTATTCATATACTTTTGCTGGTTTTTGTTTAGAAATTTTGGTCTTATAAATTTAATTTGTTTGTTTATTAATTTTATTTATTTTTTTGTAACAGGAAAACTAATAGGCTTGAAGAGTCTAAGAATATATTCGATACGATAGTAAACAACCTGTTTTTCCGTGGTATTTCCATCATCCTGTTTCTGAATAAGACTGATCTCCTAGCGGAGAAGTTAAAGAGTGGAGAGACCTCGGTGCGGTGGTTCTTCCCTGACTTCAAGGGAGACGAGAAGAGGCTCGATGATGTTCAGACCTTCATATTAGACTACTTCAGGTAATCATTCATATTAGACTACTTCAGGTAATCATTCATATTAGACTACTTCAGGTAATCATTCATATTAGACTACTTCAGGTAATCATTCATATTAGACTACTTCAGGTAATCATTCATATTAGACTACTTCAGGNTTTAAAGTTTTTCTATTATAATTATAATTATTTATTAATGTCTAATATCTTCAGACTATATTTCTTTTTATGGAGCTAAGAAGTATCTTGAAAATGTATTCTTAGTATTTTTAGAAATTATTTTTTATATATTATGTTAAATGTGGGTGTGTCTATAGAAATCATCTTAAAGGGACAACACAAGCTGTCTTTCTTCGTAAGTATTTTGAGCGAAGAAAGAGTTTATGTTATTCCTTTAATTTTTATGTAGGATATTTCACATTTTTCTATCCCACCTTAAAATTATTTTTATTTTGGCTTATTCTTTGATTGTTTTAGAGTTTAAATGTTTTTTTTCGTTTCTTCAAAAAAATTATTAGTTACAGTTAAAGAATTAAGATTACTGTGTGCTCGTTACTTTTAACAAAAAATTTCTAGAGTAAACTTAATTTCTGTCAAAATCACCTCAGTTTTATTAATTTGTTTCATCATTTTTATCATATACACAATACTCAATGAGCTTTTATTATATTAAACTTAAAGCGAGGTGAGAAAAAGGAAATAATAAATTACTTTAACTCTAGGTTCAGGTGCTATTAGCTTTTATAAATTCAAATGACAAAACTAACAATATCATCTATTATAACTATGTGCCGGAGAATTATTGTGAAAATGATCAACGAATAATTAATAATTATTAATCTAAAAAGAAAGTCTAACTAATTAATGATATTAATAATTTTATAAGTTTTAACTTCTTTAGCATTATCCTCTTTTTGGCACTGATATAGGTTTTTGTAAAGGCTACAAAAAAAACCTCTTTTTTTGCGCTTTAACAACTTATGCTATTAGCGGTAAAAAAAACTTTTTTAAAAAATTCTTATTTATAGATTAAAAAAATTAAAAAATAAATAAAATAAAAATAAAACCTACTCTTAAATCAATCCCGAGGGAGTAGAAACGTATTGTTAAACAAATCATTGTTGAACAATCAAACACATCAAATAATACTTGTTCGTAACAATGTTTTAACTTAATTAAATACGCAATTACGTTCATTAGACTTGAAAATTGTTAATAGTACATTACGCGTCGAGTGTGGAAAGTAGCATTTTGCATGCGAGTGTGGAGTTTACACCCGAGCGACAGCGAGGGTAGTAAAAACCANACTTTTGATTGTGCCAACTCTAATCTTATAGACTGTAGTTACTTGTTTTTCTTACTTTTAATATAAATAGTGAGATTTTTCTTATGCAGGGTGGAGCGTGGAATATGTATGAATTTGAAAATGTAATATAACAGAATGTTACAAAATAATTTTTAAAACATTTTTTCCTGATTAATAACATGGGAAATTTAAATTTACCTAGATTTAAATAAAGTATCGGATAAGTGGTTCCCCTCACACTCCAAACACTGATTAAGCCTTTTTTCAATGTTTTTGTGCTCTCTTTCAAGCATTTCCACAGGAATTTTGGCAATTTTGGCTCGAATGTGATTCTTGAGGGCTTCCAGGGTTTTGGGACCCGAGGATTTAAGGTGTCCCCAAAGAAAAAAATTTACAAGGTGCCAAATCAGGCGATCTTGCTGGCCAGTTTAAATCGCCTCTTAAAGAGATGAGACGCCCGGGAAATCTGTCTTGCAAAAAGTTTATGCAAACCCTGCTGTGTGGGCTGATTATAGCGACTGAACCCAAACTTGGAACATAAACTTTCTGTCCCCTTCTTTCAAACGACCCTACTCTCAACCCTCTAGGACCAATAGGAAGGGAGCAATCCCCTCTTTAAATTCATACATCTGACACGCTCCACCCTTTACTATTTAAATACTTATTTGTTCAATGGTACTTTGTTACTATTTTAAAATATTTTTATTGAATTCTTCCGAATTATCTATTTTATACTTCTCATTCTTAAAAAAGCTAGCTATAATTTGTACTTATTTTTAAAATAAAATCCTGCCAATATTATATCTTGTTACTAAGTTTATTTTTGTACTCTTGACCAATCTTTCATTTGTTTATTAAGTTTGTTTTATTTTAATCTAATTTTTATATTTAAATGAATATTAATATTGAAGAATAATTATATTATCCTGAATCAAAGCACTCCGTCAAAGTCCTTCTCATGTCTATAAAGCATTAGTGAGCGTCTATAAATAATATAATAATCCTATTTTCTGTAGCTATTTTAACAGATAGCTTTATTATCCCTTCTTCACCTGCGGCAAAGTAAAGTCAATTTTATTTTAAAATTCACATTTTATTGTGTTATCAAAAATAAAAGTTCATTAATAAATAAATAATGATTGTTAAATACTCATTTAAAATCAATTTAATAAACTATAACTTATCTCTTAGATAGAAAAATAATTCAATGTTCCACTTTAGTTTTATGATATGATAAAATGCTGTTTTTCCCCCTTAATTTATTGATATATTTGTTGCGCTTTAAATAAGTAGCCTCAACTTCCGCATTTATTTGATATAAGCATTTATCTTTTTTTTAAAATATGCATTTACTAGCTAAACTGCAGTTCTAGTGCTGTTCAGTATGGTTAGTAGTAGTAAGGCCCAAGTGGTTTTACCACTTCTCCTGAAAATGGACCTTAAAGAGACGTCTGATTTTATTATATGAATTTTTTTTTCTTTCTTTATTTATTTTTTTTTTCTTTACTATTATTTTGTTTTCTTTCATTATTTATTTTTTTTTTCTTTACTATTATTTTGTTTTCTTTCATTATTTATTTTTTTTTTCTTTACTATTATTTTGTTTTCTTTCATTATTTATTTTTTTTTTCTTTACTATTATTTTGTTTTCTTTCATTATTTATTTTTTTTTTCTTTACTATTATTTTGTTTTCTTTCATATCTATGTTATTTCTAGTTTACTTTTTCCTCTAATTCTAGATTATGTTATAAATTAAATCAATACCGGTTTTCTTCTCTTGTATTTTCTTTATTTAAATCCAAAATTGTGTTTTATATTTATTTTCTTAAATTCATAAAATATTAGATTGAATTGTTTTTCTCAATTTTGGGATGATATTATTCTATAATAAATTAAGCTCACCTATTTTCACTTTATCACATGTGTGTAATTTTCATAATTTGTGTGATTTTCACATTGTTTTGGGATCACATTTCACCGTGGGTATTTTTTATTAAATTTTTATTTTT